>ML812371.1:27223-67045 GCA_009831015.1 Picea engelmannii
GAAGGGAAGCAAGCCTTCCTTTTTCAGAAACAGTCCTTGGGGACAGTCATCTTTTAAAGAGCCCAGGAAAGTTGAAGGGAGCGAACAGATGCCAAGGCCTCCACCCATGGAGTGTTGGGGCTGTAAAGGGAATCATAGGTACAGAGACTACCCCCATAGAAAAAACAAAGCAAGAACCGTCCACACTGTTCAGCAAGCGGAAACAATGGAGGATATGGGCAGCAGAATTTCGAGGATCTACGTAGCCCTGGACAATAAGCAAGTGGAATTTCAATCGCACATGATTGAAGTGGAAGGTATGATCAACAACCGACCACTTGTTATTTTAATTGATTCAGGGGCTAGCCATAGTTATGTAGATCCTATAATGGTGGAAAGTTTGCATCTAATGAAGAGAAAACATAAGAATTCTTGGTTAGTGCAGTTAGCCACAGGGACCAAGAGGAAGGTCATTGAATCGGTTAAGTCT
The DNA here is from genome assembly GCA_009831015.1 of Picea engelmannii. Taxonomy (NCBI): domain Eukaryota; kingdom Viridiplantae; phylum Streptophyta; class Pinopsida; order Pinales; family Pinaceae; genus Picea; species Picea engelmannii. The sequence goes on from ML812371.1 coordinate 27,693, forward strand.
TGTTTGGTGGACATGAAAGGAATGAGCACTAAGGCTGAATTGAACATTCTACCTTTAGGCTCATATGATTTCTTAATTGGGATGGACTGGTTGGACCAGCACCATGCCCTTCTAGATTGTCGTAACAAGAGATTCACATGTCTGGATGAAGAGGGAAATCAGGTAACAGTCCAAGGAATTCCCAGAGCCGTGGCTGTTAGAGAAATCTCAGCCATGCAACTGAAGAAATGTTACAGGAAAGGTTGTCAATTATTTGTAGCCCGGGTGGAAGAAGTATTCCAAGATGTGGTCTCGAATATGGAATACCACAGGGTGCTCAAAGAGTTTGAGGACGTGTTTTAGGAGGTTCCTGGACTACCTCTGAAGAGGGACATTGACTTTTCTATAAATCTAATGCCTAGAGTAGCTCCAATTTCGAAAGCTCCTTATAGAATGAGCACACCAGAGATGAAAGAGTTGCAACTACAACTCGAAGAGCTATTAAAGAAAGGCTACATTCGCCCCAGCGTGTCACTGTGGGGAGCCCCAGTCCTATTCGTGAAGAATAAATATGGGACGATGAGGCTGTGCATTGACTTTCGGCAATTGAATAAAGTCACTGTCAAGAACAAATATCCTCTGCCAAGGATCGATGATCTTTTTGATCAGTTGAAGGATGTGAAAGTATTTTCAAAAATAGATCTTCGATTTGGATATCATCAAGTGAGGATAAAAGATGAAGACATCAGCAAGACTGCCTTCAGAACAAGGTACGGTCATTATGAGTTTACAGTGGTGCCATTTGGATTGTCCAACGCGTGTGCTGTCTTTATGTGCTTAATGAATGGAGTGTTCAGAAATTATCTGGACAAGTTTGTCATTGTTTTCTTGGATGATATCTTGGTGTATTCCAAGGCAGAGGAAGAACATGAACAACACTTGAGAATGGTGCTACAGGTGTTGAGAGAACACCAGCTGTACGCAAAACTGAGCAAGTGCTCATTTTACCAAAAGCAGATCCATTACTTGGGACACATTATATCAGAGGAAGGGATCGCTATGGATCGTGAAAAGGTACAGGCCATTCAAGAATGGCCAGCGCCAAGAAATGTGGTGGAAGTAAGATCTTTTATGGGTCTGGCAAGCTATTATAGGAGGTTCATAGCCGGATTCTCAAGGATAGTGCATGCTATCACTTCCTTGCAAAGGAAGGAGAAGAAATTTCAGTGGACTGATGAATGTGAGAGAAGCTTCCAGCGACTGAAGAAACTGATCACTACTGCTCCAATCCTGAGGATTGTAGATCCAAACAAGGATTACGTAGTGTGCACAGATGCGTGTAAGGAGGGGCTGGGAGGAGTTCTCAGCCAAGAAGGATTTGTAGTTTGCTATGAATCCCGGAAGTTGAAGGAACATGAGAAGAATTATGCCACTCATGATTTGGAGCTGGCAACAATCGTCCACGCCCTGAGGAAATGGAGACATTACCTCATGGGAAAGAAATTTGAATTAAGAACAGACCACAATAGTCTGAAATATTTATTTGATCAACCGACCTTAAATGCTAGGCAAATTAGATGGATGGAATTTTTGTGTGAATATGAATTTGACATCAAGCATATAAAAGGGAAAGACAATAAGGTGGTTGATGCACTCAGCAGAAAAGTGCATAAATTACATGCTACAACCATTAGCATGTACCAGACTGAGATGAAAGATAGAATTTTGGAAGCTGCAAATGCTGATTTGCAGTACAAAAGTCTTGTAGCAAAGCTACAGCAGTGTGAGAGACCACAGACCAAGGAAAGTTACACCTTGGGAACTGATAGTTTACTTCTGTATAAAAACAAATTATATGTACCTAATGACTAAGAATTGAAGCTATCAATTCTAAAAGAAATGCATAACGTGACTTATACTGGTCATCCTGGATATCAAAAGACTGTGGCAGCAGTCAAGGGCCATTATTTTTGGCCAGGTATGAAGAAAGAAATTGTTGAATACATCACCATATGTATGGAGTGCCAAAAAGGTTAAGGCTGAGCATAGACACCTAGCAGGGTTGTTGTAGCCTTTACCTATTCTTGAATGGAAATGGGATGTGGTAACAATGGATTTTATCACAGGATTGCCCAGAACAAGTAGGCAGCATGATTCAATCATGGTGGTGGTGGACAAGCTTACTAAAGATGCTCATTTTATTTCACTGAAAACCACCCACAGAGCAGCAGATGTTGCTGATATCTTTTTAAAAGAAGTTGCATGCTTGCATGGAATTCCTAAGACAATTGTGTCTGATAGGGACCCAAAATTCAGTTCGAATTTTTGGAAAGGACTGTTCAAAGGATTCAGAACGAATCTGAACTTTAGTATAGCATATCATCCCGAGTCTGATGGATAGACAGAGAGAGTAAATAGAGTAATAGAAGACATGCTGAGAATGTATGTGATGGATAAACCATCAAGGTGGGAAGACTACCTGCATCTAGTATAATTTGCCTACAATAATGGGTATCATACATCTCTGAAGATGAGCCCATTCGAAGCACTTTATGGAAGAAAGTGCAACACTCCAGTGAGCTGGGATAATCCAGCTGGCAGAGTAGTAGTTGGACCTGAACTACTCAAAGAGATGGAAGATCAAATGATAAAAATCAAACAAAATCTGAAAGCTACCGAGGACAGTCAGAAAAGTTATGCCGATAGTAACAGAACCCATAGAGAATTCAAAGTGGGTGACCATGTTTTCCTGAAAGTGAAAACTAACAGGAGTTCCCTGAAGATGGGAAGTTACGCCAAGTTGGCAGCAAGATTTTGTGGGCCATTTGAGATCCTGGAAAGGATTGGGCCAGTTGCATACATGCTTGCATTACCTGCATCTATGAATATACATAATGTGTTTCATGTTTCACTGCTTAAGAAATATGTACCTGATGCTAATCATGTTATCAATTGGACTGTGATTCAGGTGGAACCAGAAGGTGTCCTACAAGTACATCCTGTACGCATATTGGACAGGAAAAGAAAACAGCTCCGGAATCGAGCTATAGAGCTTGTAAAGTTCTAGTGGACTTGGTACGGTCCTGAAGACGCGACATGGGAGCATGAAGAAGTAATGCGGGCAGAGTACCCGCATCTTTTTGAAAATTTTGAAAGACTTGCAGAGATAGTGTAAGTTGCATTGGGGACAGTGCAAAAATAAGGGTAGGGGGATTGTAGTGTCCCCAAGGATGAGCCCCGTTGTAAATCATGATATATGAAATGAATTGTAAACATGTTCTATAGGTTGGTGAGCCAAGTTTTGTATAACTGGTAGGCGTATGCGTTTGTTAGGCCAGGGAGCCTAAGTGTTGAAGGCCAGGAGCCTGTTGTTGTACTTGTATGTATGCAGAATAATCAATAAAATATAAACACTGCCAGGTGCAGAATGACCATGATGAATGAGTGAAGGGGGACTGAGCGTCCACAGAGTGGGCAAGGAACTAGGGGCTGGAAGGTGGGAAAGGGGCTGAGTGTTGAGCCTAGGGGCTTAGGCCTAGAATAATATTTTAATATTATTTCCTAAAAAGCCATGTGCATATTATTTTATCCTAAGTTCCTAGCAAAAATGAAAGGCGTGTACAGGGAGGCAGGTGGATGGAACGCATACAGTTCCCAGGGTGACAAATTTCCACCCTAACGCATGCAAATAAAACGGGAAAGGAACAGTCATGAGTGGGATCGCTCTTGCATTCCATTCGACCCGACTACCCTGAGCAGAAGTTGTAGGAGCCAGTCTGCAGGAGACCTTGTGTATGTCTGTTACAGAGAGGAAACCTTGTTGGGTACTAAAGAATGCGTGTTTACCCTTGTTCAAAATTGTGGAGTCTGTCTGTGAGAGGAAACTAGTGTGTGCATTCCCTAAACGAAATGTCCATGTCAATTTCAAGGATGAGTCTCTGTCCGCCCAGGAAAAGCTAAGCGAGCTTGTGCATGGAGCCCTATTCTGAAATCTTGACTGAGAGAACATCCTATGACTGCTGAACTGGTTCTTGGGAAGCCTATGTCCATTTTCCCTGTGTTTGTTGTGGCGTGCAGTTCTGGACTGCGTGAGGCTTGTTGGCCTGTGATAGAATCTCTCCAGGTGAGAGAGTACGCAGAGGAAGGAGAGAGATCTTGGAAGGAACCCTGTAGCTGCCACAGAACCCAGAGACTTCCGGTCCGGTCTGTTCCTGTAACCCAAGGTAAGGGAGACTGGTAGCCGAAGGACTATCCAGGTGACAGAGAAGGTGCACTCTCCTGGGGTGGAACAGGCATGTGGGGAATGAGGGTCTGTGGGCAGTGAGCGTGGGAGATTCCTGGGAGAGCATTCTTCCTAGTGGTTGTGTGTGACTAAATTCCCTGTAACCTTAGCCTGAGTCTGGATTCCTTGCCCTGGGGTGGAGCTCAGTCCCAGCTCGGGGCTGACCCACTGTTGAGTTCAGGAGCAGTGTGGTCTACGGCTGGGAGGTTCGTGGAAGGCCTACATTTGGTTGGTGGATTTCTCCACTGTCACAAGATAAGTGTCTAACTATGTTCTTATCACATTTTGGCATGACTATGCTGTATATATTATCATGTTTTCTGCTGTGTATATGAATTAGTATGAAGTGCAATTGATTGTTAATTATGGCAATAATTCATATGAATACTCTGTGTAGAATGTGTTTACTTGTTTAAATGCATGTGGAGTATATACTGGACTGTATGTGTTGTACAGATTGTTACATAGTGCGTTAAAAACCTTGGTAAGTAAAAAGGTACACTACAATAGAGAAGAAGGAAATCGATCCATGCCTGTGATCGATTTATGAAAGTGAAGGGGATGCTAGGTTTAAAGTTGAAGACATGAAACGATGATCTCAAGTGGTCCAAAAAGTTGTTGTAAATGAACAAGTTAGTTATAACTTGTTGCACAAGTCAACCCAATAACTAAAACAAGTTTTGAGCATAAACAAGTATAAATACAACCATGATTGGTTCACTTGGAGAGGTGCGCTTGTACAATAAGTATACAGGCTTGTTGAAAAGAGAAGCTCGCTGAGGAAGAGTGGCCTACGAAGAAAAATGAAGGGGATTCGGACCTGAGGTCCATGTGAATATCAAAGAGAAGACAAAGTGAAGAAGGCACAGATATTAGAGGAAAGACGAAGTGAAGAAGGCATGAATTTCGGAGAGAATATGAAGTGCAGTGGTGAGTGTTGATGGTATACCTCTGATCATGAAGCATAATTGATTCAATAATGGATCATTGCTAGAGTTGAATTACTGTATGAAATCTAGTTGGATAGACTGTGTTCTATCAACAAGCTGGGTCTTGTGGCAAGTTGGTTTTTTCTTGAGAGTTGGTGCTCTCTTGAGAGTTGGTGCTCTTCTAGGAGTTGGTGCTCCTTACTTCCTTCAGTTGGTGTTGAAACAAAATAGTTGGTGCTGGGAAAATTCATATTACTATATTCACATATATATACATATACATCATAAAAAAGCTTATACAAACATCTGGTATCTCTGGTCCATTGTGATTATGATTCAATTGTTCTTAATCTGTTCAAATATGTTTAACTGCTAACTTGTAAGAAGAAACTTTAGAAAAGTCTACACACTAATTCACCCCCCCCCTCTTAGTGTGGGTGGTGTGTTCAACACTATCACTGTGAGATATATTGTTGTAAACCTGTACCAATCAACCTGCACCAAACAACCTGTATCAAACAACATGTAATCAACTTGTACCATAAACAAGTGCATCAACCATGCACCAACTTGTACCTCAACCTATACCATCAATGAGTGCATCAAACATGCACCGAATATGTACCAATCATGCATCAAATACACATAAACTATTTATCATCGAGATGTACCAACATCATCAACGATAGACCTCATGTATGTGCCAACTCATCAACTACTTGTCTCAACCATGTACCTCAATGTTGACGGGCGAAATTGATCGTCCGTCAACTGGAAGAGTGGAACCGGTCCGGGGTTGTCTAATAACTCAAGCCATTTGGGATGAACCACCCTGACAGGTTTAGCGACTCCGTTAGCCGATCTAAGGTCCTAAGAAAACAAAAAAAGAAAACTAATCTACAATAACTAATCTAACTAAAAACAAATAAAACAAACTAATAAACTAATCTAACTAAAACTAATTATTAAAACAAACTAAACTAATCTAATTATTCTATATATACAATCTAATAACTACTACTATACTAACTCTAACTAATTAACTATCTAACTACTAACTGAAATATAACTTATTCACAAAATGTACAATATCTACAATTTACAGATTTGAATAAAACCTGAAAAATTCATTTATATTCTGCCCTAAGACAGAGAAAGATATTTTTGTTGATTTTATAATTTTATAACAGAAATAAAAYAGAAAACTAACTAAACTAAATCACTAGTMTTAAACTACAAATATATCTAACWAAAATACTAATAGTATACTAACAAATTAATGAAAATAAATTACAAACTGACCTGGAGAAATGCTCCAGATTTGCCCTGTGTATGATGATTGTTTTAGCTGATCGGAGGGAGGAAACCCGCACCGAATTATCCAGGAGCTTCTCATAAATGATAGTTGCAGTGCTCTTGAAGTGTGTTTACAGGACAAACAAGACATAAAAATCACAACAATCATATGATTTATAAATCTCCACAGTTAGATAAACCCGTATGCAAAGACTTATTCGAAATAATTCAATTGATGAAGAAGAGAACTCTGTCATTCATTAACTGAATAAAGTAATTGCTGTGTTTTTAAATGTTGAAAGAAATCAGACATGGATCATATTAATTAAATCACATCATTCTGCAAAAGACTATGATAGCAAAAGTAGTCTATAATCAATTGCCAATGACATGCATAAACTTGAAACAAAAAAAATGATATTATGAAAGCGAAAGCTGTAGCAGAACATCAACTTCTGTCTCAGTTTGTATTAGGAATCCATAGCCTAGTTCTCCCACAAGTGAGGATGATCATTATTACAAAAAATAATAAGTATTTATAGGTTTTCCACAGGGTAAAACCTCCCTGTGGAAGTTATCAAAACTGTTACATAAATCTAGGAAGATATCCCCAGTTTCACTAAACTAGGAACCTACAATAAAACTAAAATACACAAATATTCCCCTAGCTTGTCCAACATGTCCCATACAATTCGAATTTACCTGAAAAAGGTCAAAAATGGACAAGTTAGAAGGATCCTTTATGAATAAAATAATAAAAATATAATTCTATAGACTAGCTACAGAATCTTGCGATTCTGTAGTTGGTCTAAATAAGACACAGAATCAGCATTAAAATTGATTGAAAATATTTTTGAAGAATTAAATTCAATTAACATTAAATAGTTACTTGAAAACGAATCATTGAAATTGAAATGGTTATGCCATTCAAAATCAAACAGGATCAAGATCAATCAAATGATCATAGAGATACGCGTACTTTGTTTCTTTTGTTACCACAAAATCGAACGAACAAAATCAAAATCAACAGTTGTGAAATCGTTTGATATCAATTTGAAATATATATAATCAAAACAAATCGTAGGCAATTGTTATGTTGCCTTATCAACAGGAGATATGATCGAATCCAACAAGATCATTTTCAAATCATTATAACTGTATTGACATACCAAACAATTCATGCCACGAGTGGATCGACTCAAGATGGCGCAAAAATCAATTCAAATGAAATCATAACAGGATCAATTAATTGGTAATAGAATCCGTAAGAATTATCCGATCATTTGTTATTACAAATTGGGCAAACAAGATCGATTGATTCTGATCAAAATCATTCCATTCAAACAAATTATAACCAATTTTGATAGAGATAACCTAGGTCGACCAATTCATTTTTAAAATTTAAAATCAAACAGAGCAGCAATTATAATCCGAATCCAACTCATAAAACAATCTTGCCAACTCAAGATATGGGATAATCCAATCAGAATAAGAGTGAATCGAACAGTTAAGGTTTTAACATAGTTATTACGAACCAAAACCATTCCACAATTCGGGCGCATTTGCACAAGCTTAGATGAGGGCATTGTTTTCATACGAAACAGAGTAGTTATTTCCAAATTGAAACTGAATAGAGTTGTATTCCTGTTCTTAGAAGATTACATGACACAACATATTACAAGATCGTAAAAACCAAACTCATTGAAATCATTGGCCAATCACAGCATATGAACCATAATGAAATCAAATCCAAACATGATTGTATTCTAAATTGAGCATGAAAAACTTCATGTTCAGAGTAGATACAAAATGAATTCAATTGTAAGCAAACCATCAGTTTTGTTAACTCAATCAAACAAATGAACCAAATCAAATCCAAACAAAGACCATTCAAATCCAATAAAAATCTATCAATGGCTAAACTGGGAATGGTCAACTCATGTATCTAAAACAAAATTCCATTTATTTTTACCAAAGCGAAAAATATACAGGATGAACACATTATGATAGATCCATTCCAAAATATAAACAGATCTATTCGAAGACCAAATTCCAATCACTATATTAATCCTGGTCATTCAGAAAACTAAAATGATATCAAAATCCATACCTGTATGGCGAGCAGATGGCTTGATCACGACAATTTGGAGTTGATAATGGTTGTGGCCGATTCAACATTCTTGAAAACGATGGAGCCAGTTGTCTTCTACTTCTTATCAGTTGCTTGGAGTTGGTCTCTTTGGTTGGTCAAAACTGCAACTTGACTTTCCAACGATTGAATTTTTGATTGGAGTAGGGGAACATCGATGTATTATTGTTCCAACCACAAATCACATTGGTCACAGGACGACTGTGTGGGATTCGAAAGTGCAGGTAAGGGTTTAATCATATTTCCAAGGGTTTCGTTAGGCATTTTGATACCAGGGTAGCTAGGATTATTCCTTAGGCAAGGGGGAATATTCGTCACGAAATCATAAGGTGTTTCAGGGCATAAACCCTATGAGTAAGGGTACTCACTGGCTAGGAAACGTTCTACGTCAGAATATGAATCCTCACTAAGGATTATAGGCTTTGACTCAGCAGAGGGTTTAGGTTTGTTCCTAGCCATTCTCGAAATAAGCCAAGCGTTCTTTTTACCCTTAGCAATAACAGTAGGGTTTTCCTTGGCCCTTTTGCTTACAAGATTTTTAATAGCCTCAGCCTTCTCTGTCACAACGTCAGGCAAGTCAACATCAGGGTCGGCCAAGGGTTTAGGAGAGGGAAGTAGGAAATGGAAGGGCATGGGTGGCCCGACCTTGGTTTCATTTACCACAGGCTTGTCAACCTGGATAGGGTTTGTGTCATCAAAACCATTTCGAGCGATGAAAGCTCTCCAGCTATCACCATGTAAACTCAAGTGATAAACAATGATAATTTTAATAAGTCCATGGTGGAACAGGCTACTGTCGGCCTTCTCCCTTTTAAACATTTTAGACATTTTATATAGGCTACACTGAAAGTAAAAAGGCATATTCAACGGGTATCCCATAAAATTCATTAACAAACATAGGTGGTAGAGAAACACGAGTCCATATCGACCTTCACAGGTCATGAACTGTCTGACTATTATGAAAAGGTCATGCCATCGTGGTTTAAGCATGGATATAGGCATACCTCTGTCACAAGAGGTGACCTTTCGGGAGACGAACAGTAGTGGCCATGGAACCTCTTCCACTTTCAAATTTTTGAACCAACGCTGGCCTGTGGCAGGTAACCCTATAGCAGAACTAATAAAATTCTCATCGATTTCCAACTGTATGTCACCCACCTTGGCTCTACGGTCGTCAAAAGTCAGAGCCAACTGTTGTGCCACAAATAAGTTAAAACCCTCAAATCTCTGCACGAAGGTAAGCCAACCGTTATCCTTCAAGTCTTTGCAGGCATTGTCAAATAATAGTAAGTCTTGGCTGTTGTTCTGTTCGATTCGCACTACCGGTGCCATGGAGCCGAGCACACAGTAAGTCCAGGGTTTGGATCATAGCACACACAGGAGCAAAGTGCACGAAGGGTTATCCGAGCTAACAGAAGTAAACGGGGATAAGGGATAGGCATAAATGTCATCGTGCGAAGGTGGTGGAGCTTATCTCTGCCATGCAAAATAGTTATTTCCAAAGTACAACCGTCGGCTTATAGTTGTTCTACCCATCATAGCATAGTTCAACAATCATGTTACTTTACCGACCAATGAATCCAATGGTAAGTGTATAAACCAACGCACGCAATCAACATTGTGCCATAGTTTTGAACCATAAACATTCAATTTGAAACCAATACCAAATATTTAACCATGCGCCAATGTATTGCAACAACTCATATCAATAATTTAACCAATGTGCCAATGGGTCTTCATATAACCAACATACCAATAGTTATAAAAACACGAACATAGGCATTATATTAAAAGATATAAATGAAGGATTTAATCATAACCCCTATGTATTTTCATGAAACCAATGGTCAAGTAGGTCAAACAAAATGCAAATCCAAATGCCAATGCATTACAAACTCAATGAAACCAAGTCACACAATCAATACAAGAATGTTCAATGAGTATAATTCGAAAGTTCTACCAGTTGCATAACGATAAGTGAAATGTAAGCGCAATAAGCATATTGACAAGAAGGATCATGACAGTTCAAATAATGATTTCAATGTGACTTTTAAAGAGTAAGTTTTCATGCTTACAGTCGTGAAAACAAAACGAAGGTAAATGTGCAAATGTCGCAAAAAATAAAAGTGTCATTTATTTGAAAATTGCGACGAAAAATTGATGTTTGCAAAACATTGGTGTAGGCAGCTTATAAGACAGTGAAAAAATGAGGATTGGCTTCCAACAATGGCGACACACTGGTAGACGCAATTATCTCTGCCAAAAGAAACAAATTCAGATTAGGACAACAAAGATAATTTCAACTCAAAAATAACAACCGGAAAATAGTATAAACATCATCATTAACCAACTATTCCAGCAGTGTTTCAAAAGATGAAAACTGATAACAATCTTAAGATCAACAAGTCACGATATTAAAGATAAAATCTCCAATACTGTTGGCATGGCCACTGCTGCCAGCAGGCGTCCATAGCCTCAACAGGGTTTCCATTTAACCCACTCTGACATCTGTATCGTGCCAAGAAGTTCTGGATCAGAATAAAGGGCATTTTAAGGTTAAGAGGTTTCTTATTTACGAATTTTCATATACACGACCTTGCTTCACTTCCAGCGGGCCTATTCAGTACCCTGACAAAGTTGTCTTGGCGCCATGCATGCATTTACCCACTACCAGCAGACCTGTTCAGTATCTCGGCAGGTTTACAAGCACTTCCCACAGCTCTTATTAATAATTTATTTTGTTTTGGTTTTTCATAAATATGTATTTGAGCGGGGTGACGCTGAAAATCATGATACTTTAACATATTTTTTCAGACCTCATCAGAATTTTTTAGAACTGTTCTTTATTTAGATCCAGAGATGTTTTATTTACAAAAACAACTTCCTAAGGCAGGGAGACATCCTCTGAGTCATTCCTTTATGGAATAGGGACAGTGTAAAAAGATAATGGATGATCATGATGAACTTTACTCAGAGATTGAAATCAGCCATCTTCTTTTAAACAACAGACTTTTCCAACATAGATATAAATTTCAGAAATAAACCATTGATGTTTATACCTTTTTCTTAGCAGTTATTTTAGCGAAGGAATTTTCTATTGTCTTTGTCTGAATAGCTTAGTATATAGGTGTGTGTACTTCAAAGAAAACACAAATTGATAAATTCAAAGAAAAATCAAAAACTAAAAAGCAAATGAAAAGGCACACAAAAGCAAAATATATACAAGGATTGTCATCAAGCAAAGTATCTTTTCAAGGCTTGGCCATTCACTGGATAGGTGTCAAGCTGCCCTTCAAGATTCTGCAATCGAAAAGAACTGGGACCCAACTTTTCAGCAACTAAAAATGGTCCAAGCCACAAGTTTTGAAATTTTGTGTGCTCTCCCTTTCCCTCACGCGGTTTGTTCCATTTCAAGACAAGATCACCTAATTCAAAATTCCTATCAGAAGTAGAGTTAGAATCGAACCAACTTTTAACCAATTGTTGATGTTGATCTAATTTACGTTTAGCTTGGGCTCTTACCTCTTCTAGCTTCATCAAAGCATTAATTCGGTTTTCCAAAGGGGGACAATCTCCTTCTTGGACTTTCTGTGACAACTGAAGTGAAGGAAGAAGAATGTGAGGTGGCAGAATTGCTTCTCTGCCATAGGTGAGAAAAAAGGGGTAGTTACCTATAGCAGCTTTTGGTGTTACTCTATCAGCCCACAGTGCGTTCAACAGTGCATTGTGCCAATTCTTGTGATTTTCAATCACCGTTCTCTTGATGATTTTGATTAAGTTCTTGTTTGTTGATTCTGCTAATCCATTGCCCTAGGGGTAATAGCTAGCAGAATACTTCAGCTTAATTCCTTTTTCCAAAGCGAATTCGCTCATCTCAAGAGAGGAAAAGTAAGAAGCATTATCAAAAACTAAACAGTCAGGGATACCGAAACGAGTGATAATATTCGAATTTAGAAAAGCAATTACCTGACTGGTGTTGACAGTTCTTAATGCAACAGCTTCAGACCATCGGGTAAAGTAATCCATGGCTATCACAATAAACTTGTGTTGTTGCGAGGATGGAGGGTTAATTGGACCTATGATATCAAGGCCCCACTGCTGAAAAGGGGAATCTACTGAAATGGGATGCAAAGGAAAGGCTGGTTTTGTAACCGCCCTGATGCTTTCTGATAGATGATACATTTACGACACAAGGCATGTGCATCTCTAAAAATCATGGACCAGTAGTAACTGGCTCTTAGAACCTTATGAGTAGTGGTGTCACCACAAAAATGACTGCCAACTTCTCTTGCATGCAACTCTAGCAAGACTTGTTCTGCTTTGTCTTTTTCAAGACAATGCATCAGTACGCCGTCAAAATTTTGATGAAACAAGATACCATTAACCAGATGAAAGGAGGCAGACTTCAGTCTCAACGCTCTTCTTTTGGTGGGGTCAAGGTGACGGGGGGCTAACCCATGTTCAAGACATAATCTTATATCGTCGTACCAAGGACTAACAAGGTTTTGTGCGCAACAGATTAGACTTTGATCGCATTGTCCTAGGTTTGACGTATCACTTTCTTCTTGTTGTCCTGCTGCTGAATCAACAACTAACTTGCATAACCCTTGGCCTCTCACTATCTGAGCTGGGGTGATTTCTAAGTCATACTCCTGCAAGGAGGTGACCTAGTTGGCTCTCTTTTATCCTAGTTCCTTCTGCACTGACAAGTTCCTCACGGCTAGGTAGGGGACAATGAATTTCATCCTTGACTTCAAAAGATAGGACCAGAAGTGCTTGATTGCTTTGAAAATAGCATAGGCTTGCCGATCTACCACTAGGTAATTAAGTTTAGCACCTTTGAAAGAAGATCTCATAAAGGCAATGGGTACTTCATTGTTCTTGGCATTCTTTTGGGTTAGGACGGCGACATAGGAACGGTCAGAAGCAAAAGTGTAGAGTGTAAAGTCTTGGGAAAAATCTGGGCTCATGAGAGACGGAGCGTCTATTATGGCCTTTTTTATTGCATTAAAAGCTTGATTTTCTAGGGGTCCCCAGTGATATTGGGTGTCTTTCTTAATCAAATTCTGTAAAGGCCTGACCATTTCGGAGAAACTGGGGACAAATCTTCTCACGAAGTTGATCTGGCCTAAGAAAGATTGCATAGATTTTTTGGATGTAGGCGGGGGAAGTTTCACGATGACTTGAGTCCTTTCAGGGTCAATAGTCATCCCTTCACTAGACACAATGAATCCTAAGAGTTTACCCTGTTCTACTACAAAGATGGATTTTTTGGGATTCAAGGAGATGCCGTATTTACGACGTCGTAGTAGGACAACTCGTAAGTGAGCTAGATGATCGTTTTTGTTTTTAGAAAATACAGTTACATCATCTAAGTAAACTACGACGGACTGGTTGATTAAGACTCAGAAAGAAATGTCCATTGCTCTCTGAAAGGTGGCACCAACATTAATCAATCCAAAAGGAATTTTGCGATAAGCGTAAGTGCCCCACGGAGTACAGAAGGTAGTTTTTAGTTGGTCTGGTGGAGACATCAGGACTTGGTTGTATCTGGAGAAACCATGTAGTAAGGATAGCCTCTCAGAACCAGATACCTGTTGAAGGATCTGTTCCATGGGTGGGACAGGATAGTTGTCTTTATCAGATGCTCTATTAAGGTTTCGGAAATTGATGCAGAGTCGGATTTCCCCATTTTTCTTCTGGACTGGGACAAGGTTGGAAACCCATTGAGTGTGCCTAAAAGGAAAAATTATCTTAGCATTTAGGAGCTTATTCAATTCTTTTTGAACGATTGGTTCGAGTTTGGGGTGCATCTTCCTCAGTTTTTGTTGAAAGGTTAAGGTTTGAGGCTTCATAGGGATTACATGCTGTATGATGTTAGGGTCGAAAGTTTTGAGGTCATCATACGTCCATGCAAAGACATCTTTAAATTCTTTGAACAATTTAATGAATGCAAATTTTTCTTATTGAGAACATCCCAACCCTAGATTAATGCATTGAGGATTTTAATTAGTTCCTAAGTTTACTTTTTCATAAGATAACGAGGAACTATTGGTTTTACAATTGACAGTCTTTTTAAATTTATCTTGAAAATCATAAAACTTTTCTAATCTAATTATAGATTTAGGGATCGAGTTTACCATATCCGATGAAGATTCAGGAGTTATCGGATCTGGTATTACCATGAAATCGTGCAAATTGTCTTCGTGCATGTGTTCGTCTATCACCGTGCCTTGAAAGGTTTCTTCCATGTGCAGAAAGTTAATAATCTACTAATCGCCGTCAAATACTCTCCAGTTTGTGATGTTATCGGGAACGGATGGTCGGAAAAGAAAATCAACGGAGAATGCATCTGGGGACAAGCCTTCTGTAGGAAGAAGTTTAGAAGCTACATTAGCTAATAAATCCGCTTCAGAGTTATTCATCCTAGGAATGGAATTTATATTGAAAGCAGAAAATTTGTTCATTAAATTCCATACCTCAGACTGGTAGCTTTTGAGATGTGGAGACAAATAGTGGATAGAGTCTCTTACCTGCCTAACCACTATTTCAGAGTCGCCAAAGATGGTTAAATTTTGAATGTTCATATCCAAATCTTTTCTGAGACCTTGCAGTAAAGCCTCATATTCTGGAGTATTGTTAGTACATTCAAATTCCAACCTACATGCTATCAATGTTTTGTTACCTGCCGGATCAATAATGATGCAGCCTGCGCTGGCTCCTTCTTTGGATTTTGACCTGTCAAAATACAGAGACCAAATTTGATTTGCATCGGGTACATGGGATCATTGCGTGGAAGTTGTTGGTTGCATATATGCTACAATCTCGGACTGTTGTTCTGGATTAATGATAGGTGAAGCCTCTGCCATGAAATTGCCGAAGAAGGTGTCCATCCCTTGTACTTCAGGTGAATCAACAGAAGGTGTATATGGTTCATTGGGATCGTTCAAATCTGTGACCATGAACTTAAGGTAGTGCTCACGATTTACTTTGATTTTACTAGGCTTGCCATTTTTTGGAAGCCATAGATGAGACCAATCTGTCGCAAAATAACCATGCAGCTATTCCAACCAGTCTCTACTTAAAAAAAAACCATACACTTCTGGAATATCCACAACAATTATATCAATAACTTGATGAACCTTGGGGTTAGACGATAATCTAATAAGTACATTCTTTAGTTCGCCTATAACTTTGACATTTGTCCGATCAAGTTGTATGATTTTTAAAGTCGAGGGTTCAACTTTAGCGTTAATATTCTCGCAAACAGACCAAGACATCACATTGGATGACACCCCTGAGTCTACCATACAATTGTGCATGTTTTTATTAAAGATATCGAAAGTTAATAAGAAAGGAGGTACATTTTTGCGAGTACTAAGAGTAGTAGCTTGTGGCTTTTTACTCGCCGTTTCTAAAGCTACTTTATCTATGTTATTTACATTATTTACATTACTTACAGGAAGGCTTCCTTTATGTTGAGGATCGGGATTGTTTTTAGTGGAAGTCTTCTGAGGGACTTTGTTCTGCACAACCTTATTACCATTAGAATTACTATTTTTGCCATTCTCTGAAATATTTTGCAACATTTTTTGAAGTAGAAATGGAAACTTCAATAACTCATAAATAGAAATGTTAGCCCTTAACTTTTTAAGATCTTCAACAACATCATAATCTAAGTTGGGGTTCAAATTAACTTGTTTAGTCTCAGCTAATTTAGATTTCTTTGGAGGCGAAGTTGTAGTGTTTTCGGTAGAAGGTTTGTTTGTTGTCTTACTCCTGGTATTATAAGGATGAACTGTCTCGAAGTTGGCTTGAAAAATGCTATCCAAGAAGTGTCCAAAAATGTTTGGAGAAGACCCTTCTTCTTGAACTATCTCTTGTTCAACTACCTCCTTAGGGATCTCAGGAGGCATCAAGTTATCTTGGGCTTCTAGAATTGTTTGAAGGGCACATTGAAAACTTTCTAGATTAAGGCCTTCGGTGGTTGGGTTAGGTCAGTTAGTGGGAAAAGGCTTTCGGAACGGGGGTTTGTAAGGCCCTTTGCTTGAAGAAGCTTCTTCGGTCGACCTTTTCAAGTCTATAACTTGATTTGATAGTTTTTGAACAACTTTAGTTAATTTTTCTAAATCAGAGATTTTAGGTTGTGTTTTACTTTGAGTGGGTCTAGGGAGGATTTCGATCTTCTTTATGGAAAAAGAACTAGTCTCAGTTTCATTGCTAGTAGAGTCTTTAAGACTAAGTATGTGTTTTTCAATCTGGCTGGCCTCCTCGAAGGCCTCTAACAATGTCGCTTTCTTATATCGTTTAAACCAAATAGCTATGCTTTGATGTAAAGATTTAGTGTAGTATGCTATTATAAGACTCTCAACAGGCATGGAATCCGTAGGGATTCAGTTTTTAAGTGTTAAGAATATTTGATTAAAATCTTTAACATTTTCTTTTGGGTTCATTCTTAGGCTAGAAAGATCCATGACTAGGACTTCCGGAGTTTTGTCGTCTCCAAACTTTTCCAAAAAGCATGAATCAAACTTTTCCCAAGACACGATGGTATGGAGTTGTTGGGAAAAGTACCATGTTGATGCATTACCCTCGAAAGTATAAGGGAACAACCTACAGACAACGTCTTCATGTTCTACATTTCGGAGTCTTATGGCTAACATAAACTTTTTAATGTGATCTTCAATGATCTGTTTTGAGTCGGGGTCAAACTTGGGAAGCCATTTCTCTAGGTGCTTAGGTAGAGGGTGCTGAGCTCCAAGTACAACTACAGCATCCTGATCAAGCCAGGGTCTAGCAGGATTGTTCTAGTTTGCCATTGGGGTTGTGGGTGTGGAAGGCTGAGAAGGGGAATTTCCTTCACCAGAGGAATCTCCTCCAGAAGAGGAAGGAGATGATGGAGGTGGTGAAGGAGGTATCCGAGATCCTCCTGCAGCAGGATTTAATATTGGATCTGAAGGATTCATAGTGAGGTTAGTGTCACCCAATTGTTCTCTGATATCAAAGAAGTCCAAAGGTTGACCCCAAGGACGGTTTGGTTTCCTCAAATGGGCTAAGGCACTATGTGTTTTTATAAGATATTGGTGGACAATCTCTTCTATGTCACCACCTGTAGGATTAGGGGTTGTTGGCTCAACTGTGGTATGAGGATCTTCGGTTGAAGTAGTTGTTGTTTGAGGGGGAATATTATCATTTGAATGGATTCTAGTCACTATAGGTGAGATATTAGGGGGTGGAGGAGTCTTGCGACCACCTCGTGCCATTAATTAGGTTCAGGCCCTCCTTCTAGCGCCATTTGTTGACAGGCGAAATTGACCGTCCGTCAACTGGAAGAGTGGAACCTGTCCTAGGTTGTCTAATAACCCAAGCCGTTTGGGATGAACCACCCCGACGGGTTTAGCGGCTTCGTTAGTCGATCTAAGGTCCTAAGAAAACAAAAAAAAGAAAACTAATCTACAATAACTAATCTAACTAAAAACAAATAAAACAAACTAATAAACTAATCTAACTAAAAATAATTATTAAAACAAACTAAACTAATCTAATTATTCTATATATACAATCTACTAACTACTACTATACTAACTCTAACTAATTAACCATCTAACTACTAACTGAAATATAACTTATTCACAAAATGTACAATATCTACAATTTACAGATTTGAATAAAACCTGAAAAATTCATTTATATTCTGCCCTAAGACAGAGAAAGATATTTTTGTTGATTTTATAATTTTATGAACAGAAATAAAAAAGAAAACTAACTAAACTAAATCACTAGTCTTAAACTACAAATATATCTAACTAAAATACTAATAGTATACTAACAAATTAATGAAAATAAATTACAAACTGACCTGGAGAAATGCTCCAGATTTGCCCTGTGTATGATGATTGTTTTAGCTGATCGGAGGGAGGAAACCCGCACCAAATTATATAGGAGCTTCTCGCAAATGATAGCTGCAGTGCTCTTGAAGTGTGTTTACAGAACAAACAAGACATAAAAATCACAACAATCATATGATTTATAAATCTCCACAGTTAGATAAACCTGTATGCAAAGACTTATACGAAATAATTCAATTGATGAAGAAGAGAAATCTGTCATTCATTAACTGAATAAAGTAATTGCTGTGTTTTTAAATGTTGAAAGAAATCAGACATGGATCATATTAATTAAATCGCATCATTCTGCAAAAGACTATGATAGCAAAAGTAGTCTATAATCAATTGCCAATGACATGCATAAACTTGAAACAAAAAAATTGATATTATGAAAGCGAAAGCTGTAGCAGAACATCAACTTCTGTCTCAGTTTGTATTAGGAATCCATAGCCTAGTTCTCCCACAAGTGAGGATGATCATTATTACAAAAAATAATAAGTATTTATAGGTTTTCCATAGGGTAAAACCTCCCTGTGGAAGTTATCAAAACTGTTACATAAATCTAGGAAGATATCCCCAGTTTCACTAAACTAGGAACCTACAATAAAACTAAAATACACAAATATTCCCCTAGCTTGTCCAACATGTCCCATACAATTCGAATTTACCTGAAAAAGGTCAAAAATGGACAAGTTAGAAGGATCCTTTATGAATAAAATAATAAAAATCTAATTCTATAGACTAGCTACAGAATCTTGCGATTCTGTAGCTGGTCTAAATAAGACACAGAATCAGCATTAAAATCGATTGAAAATCTTTTTGAAGAATTAAATTCAATTAACATCCAATATCTACTTGAAAACGAATCATTGAAATTGAAATGGTTATGCCATTCGAAATCAAACAGGATCAAGATCAATCAAATGATCATAGAGATACACGTACTCTGTTTCTTTTGTTACCACAAAATCGAACGAACAGAATCAAAATCAACAGTTGTGAAATCGTTTGATATCAATTTGAAACTGATATAATCAAAACAAATCGTAGGCAATTATTATGCTACCTTATCAACAGGAGATACGATCGAATCCAACAAGATCATTTTCAAATCATTATAATTGTATTGACATAGCAAACGATTCATGCCACAAGTGGATCGACTCAAGCTGGCATGAAAATCAATTCAAATGAAATCATAATAGGATCAATTAATTGGTAACAGAATCCATAAGAATTATCCGATCGTTTGTTATTACAAATTGGGCAAACAAGATCTATTGATTCTGATCAAAATCGTTCCATTCAAACAAATTATAACCGATTTTGATAGAGATAACCTAGGTCGACCAATTCGTTTTTAAAATTTAAAATCAAATAGTGGAGCAATTATAATCCGAATCCAACTCATAAAACAATCTTGCCAACTCAAGATATGGGATAATCCAATCAGAACAAGATTGAATCGAACAGTTAAGGTTTTAACATAGTTATTACGAATCAAAACCATTCCACGATTCGGGCACATTTGCACAGGCTTAGATGAGAGCATTGTTTTTATACGAAATAGAGTAGTTCTTTCCAAATTGAAACCGAACAGAGTTGTATTCCTGTTCTTAGAAGATTACATGACACAACATATTACAATATTGTAACAACCAAACTCATTGAAATTGTTGGCCAATCACAGCATATGAACCATAACAAAATCAAATACAAACATGATCGTATTCTAAATTGAGCATGAAAAACTTTTTGTTCAGAGTAGATACAAAACGAATTCAATTGAAAGCAAACCATTAGTTTCGTTAACTCAATCAGACAAACGAACCAATCAAATCCAAACGAAGACCATTCAAATCCAATAAAAATCTATCAATGGCTAAACTAGGAATGGTCAACTCATGTATCTAAAACGAAATTCCATTTATTTTTAGCAAAGAAAAAAATATACAGGATGAACACATTATGACAGAGCCATTCCAAAATATAAACAGAGCTATTCGAAGACCAAATTCCAATCACTATAGTAATCCTGGTCATTCAGAAAACTAAAACCATATCAAAATCCATACCTATATGGCGAGCAGATGGCTTGATCATGACAATTTGGAGTTGATAACGGCTGTGGCCGATTCAACATTCTTGAAAACAATGGAGCCAATTGTCTTCTTCTTCTTATCAGTTGCTTGGAGTTGGTATCTTTGGCTGGTCAACACTGCAACTTGACTTTCCAACGATTGAATTTTCGATTGGAGTAGGGAAACGTTGATGTAGTATCGTCGCAACCACAAATCACATTGGTCACAGGACAACTGTGTGGGCTTCGAAAGTGCAGGTGAGGGTTTAATCATATTGTCAAGGGTTTCGTTAGGCATTTTGATACCAGGGTAGCTAGGATTATTCCTTAGGCAAGGGGGAAGATTCGTCATGAAATCATAAGGTGGTTCGAGGCATAAACCCTGTGAGTAAGGGTACTCACTGGCTAGGAAACGTTCTACGTCAGAATCTGAATCCTCACTAAGGATTATAGGCTTTGACTCAACAGAGGGTTTAGGTTTGTTCCTAGCCATTCTTGAAATAAGCCGAGCGTTCTTTTTACCCTTAGCAATAACAGTAGGGTTTGCCTTGGCCCTTTTGCTTACATGATTTTTAATAGCCTCGACCTTCTCTGTCACAGTGTCAGGCAAGTCAACATCAGGGTCAGCTGACGGTTTAGGAGAGGAAAGTAGGACATGGAAGGGCACGGGTGGCCCAGCCTTGGTTTCATTTACCACAGGCTTTTCAACCTGGACAGGGTTTGTGTCATCAAAACCATTTCGAGCGATGAAAGCTCTCCATCTATCACTATGTAAACTCAAGTGATAAACAATGATACGTTTAATAAGTCCATTGTGGAACAGGCTACTGTCAGCCTTCTCCCTTTTAAACTTTTTAGACATTTTATATAGGCTACGCTAAAAGTAAAAGGGAATATTCAACGGGTATCCCATAAAATTCATTAACAAACGCAGGTGGTAGAGAAACACGAGTCCATATCAACCTTCACAAGTCACGAACTATTTGACTATTATAAAAAGATCATGCGATTGTGGTTTAATCATGGATATAGGACTACCTCTGTCAGAAGAGGTGACCTTTTGGGAGATGAACAGTAGTGGCCATGGAACCTCTTCCACTTTCGAATTTTTTAACCAATGCTAGCCTGTGGCAGGTAACCCTGTAGCATAACTAATAAACTTCTCATCGATTTCCAACTGTATGTCACCCACCTTGGCTCTACAGCCGTCAAAAGTCAGAGTGAACTGTTGTGCCACAAATAAATTAAAACCCTCAAATATCTTCACGAAGGTAAGCCAACCATTATCCTTCAAGTCTTTGCGCGCATTGTCAAATAATAGTAAGGCTTGGCTGCTGTTCAGTTCGATTTGCACTACCGGTGCCATGGAGCCGAGCACATAGTAAGTCCAGGGTTTGGATCATAGCACACACAGGAGCAAAGTGCACAAAGGGTTATCCGAGCTAACAGAAGTAAATGGGGATAAGGGATAGGAATAAATTTCATCATGTGAAGGTGGTAGAGCTTATCTCTGCCATGCAAAATAGTTATTGCCAAAGTACAACTGCCAACTTATAGTTGTTCTACCTATCATAGCATTGTTCAACAATCATGTCACTTGGACGACCAATGAATCCAATGGTAAGTGTATAAACCAACGTGCGCAATCAACGTTGTGCCATAGTTTTGAACCATAAACATTCAATTTGAAACCAATACCAAATATTTAACCGTGCGCCAATGTATTGCAACAACTCATATCAATAGTTTAACCAATGTTCCAATGGGTCTTCATATAACCAACATACCAATAGTTATGAAAACACGAACATAGGCATTATATTAAAAGATATATATGAAGGATTTAATCATAACCCCTATGTATTTTCATGAAACCAATGGTCAAGTAGGTCAAACAAAATGCAAATCCAAATGCCAATGCATTACAAACTCAATGAAACCAAGTCACACAATCAATACAAGAATGTTCAATGAGTATAATTCGAAATTTCTGCCAGCCGCATAACGATAAGTGAAATGTAAGCGCAATAGGCATATTGACAAGAAGGATCATGACAGTTCAAATAATGATTTCAATGTGACTTCGAAAGAGTAAGTTTTCACGCTTACAGTCGTGAAAACAAAATGAAGGTAAATGTGCAAATGTCGCAAAAAATAAAAGTGTCATTTATTTGAAAATTGCGACAAAAAATTGATGTTTGCAAAACATTGATGTAGGCAGCTGATAAGACAGTGAAAAAATGAGGATTAGTTGCCAACACTCAACCAAAAGCCCTCATCAATTTCATCATCCAAATCTGATTTGTAACTCTGTAATAGATCTGGTGTATATGATGACATACCTGCAAACCTTCCTTAACTTTAACAACAAGAGACTACCATTTTCATCAAACTTTACTTTAGTCTTACATGACTAATTCTAGATTAGTCAACAACCCTAACTTGAAATAATCATAACTATGTACATGTAATGAATAAAGATCTGAAAATAGTACACAATGTTCTTCAGTGTCTTGTTTGCAATTTCTCCAGGTTTCACCTCTTGGAACCTGTGAGGAAAGGATTTATAGCAAAAAATGACATACCTTATTGAATTCTGGCTTATTCTAGAGAGTGAACGTGTAGAGCGTGCCCCGTACAAAATATTTGTTGTATGAATCTGAAAATGGTACAAAGAATACTAAAACATTTACTCTAACCAATACATTTTTCTTACTAAATTTGGATCTGTTATGAAGAAGTTATGACGTTTTTGCCCGAAACACATGTTTTAGACTAGTTTCAGGACTAGTCACAAACCCTATTTTCCACGGAATGTAACTCCAAAAATACAACGACCCACAAGATGAAATGTTTATCATAGCTACTTGGATATGTTTCCTCAACGACCTCCATATTTTACAGTCTGAATCATTCTATAAAAAACATTATTGCGAAAATGGTGAGATGACCTGTAAATAACATACCTTAAAAAACATCATCAAAAAAATTTATCCTCCCTTGAATTTCAATCTTCTTTACTTCACCTTCCCTCTGAAATTTGCCTTAGATATCCTTTGGTTACCTTAGTCACTTGTAGATATTCAATATACTCAAGTGTAATTAAATGAGATACCATTTCCACTTATTTATACTTTTATGTAGCTTCCTCAAGGGGTTACCTTCTAACCATCTTAAACCACTTTCCTTATTTTAGGGCTAACCCACTTCTAACCACTTCTCCACTTAGTAATTTCTCCATTAAATTTATTATTTAAATAATTTATTTTGTATCCACTTTGACTTATAGTACACTCATCACTTCACTTTATTATTTAAATAATTTCTTCTTTGCAACCACTTTGACTACTTTGACCTTTTGGGGCTTCTAGATGACTCATGTGGGTTCTCCAACTTCACATGGCCATAACTCTCTAACCGTGAGGAGTTATGTGACGTTCCATATACCACTAGAAATGGCATGACATGTAATATCCATATAGAATATTATTACCTTCAAATATATTAAAACTCATACCATTTCTGGGATGCATACCAAATTATGAAGAAAGGCTATTTTTGGAAGAGAAACTTGCAAGAGGAAAAAGACAGCTGGAAGGAAAAGAAGCACACGTGCATGCATGGAATAACTAACGATGCTAGGGTTAGGTTTTTTGTAATGAATTTTAATGGTTGGTGAGCCAAAGATATAAATAAGTAGTACTTAGGAGAGATAGAGAGATACATAGAGAGAGACAATGAGAGAAAGAAGAAGAGAAGGACAGAGAGGAAGAGAATTGTAAGGAATATATGAGTCATTAAGCTGATAAGATAGAGAAGGCATGAGTGAATCAATCCTGAGGGTTATATCCTAGTCTGAGGAGCCTAGTGTGATCTAATCATCCTCGTAGGGATCGAGGAGCTTGCGGGAGAGAAGAAGAACTAAGATTGTAACCATGCGTGACGTGGGATATTTCCAAACTATAATAAAAGCCTGAGAGCCAGATCTTTGTGGATGTAGCAGAGGAGGGAGTGAACCATGGTAACACTGTGTCATGTGACTGAATGACTGTATCTTTGTGTCTAATTAGTTTATGAATGTTGAATGAATGAAGTAGTTAAGTAGATCTAGTATCTTGCATGAATGCATAGAATAATTTATATAACAAGATGTTAAATGGATTGAATAAAGGTTACAATGAACAAACACAAATATCACTCAATCCCAGGTTGCAAACACCTGAGTATTGCAGCCACCCATAGAGATATCTTGGGTGAGACTGCGCAGTGCACTACGTTTCCTTCTGGGTTACTAGAGGGGTCGATAGTCTTTAAGGGATTTTGTTGGGAAGATTCTTAGTTCTGAACCAGGTTCAATCTGTAATGGTCGATGAGAATCAGAATACTTCAAGACCAATAAGATTAGATAGATAAGGGAAAAAACCAACAAATGGTTTTGTTGCCAGAACACTGGAAGAAAATGGGATTGAGCATATGATATCTGTTGAAGAAGCGTCAAAAGCATACAAGATCGGATGACAAGAAGGTGAAAGAATGTGAATCTAAAAGGGGATGTTGAGACTGTGGAATCCAACGAAAGAAGATATAGAGATCTAGTTAAAGACAAAGGAGCTAGAATCTGTGCAGAAAGATAACATAAACCCAAAGTTAACACCGCGCAAATATCTAGACATGTGCGTATTCACCGACTTGCATGAAGTATTTTTCTGTGATTTCCCACACATATTACAGTAGTGGATCAAAATACTGAAAGAAAACCATCCTACGAATTGGACCAGACAGCTAGAGTGGAATCCTAAAGATATCGTGCAACTACAATGAGTAGATAATAAATTTACGCACACAAAATATTTCTGGCTAGACAACATTATTTCCATATTTATCATAGAGTTTGCAATAGATACAACAAAGTCATACAGTGCAATTGAAAACAAATTCTTGAAGGGACCTCGAGATAGGTACATCAGATCATTATATAATTCCATTAAGATATTTCTATATAACAAAGGTGTAATGACAATGGAATCAGACAACTAAACTTCCATGCGTGCATGGGGGAAGGGGGGAAGCACTGACAGGAAAAGGAGAATTGGAAGGAGAAGGGGATAAAGGAAAGAAGGAGGAGGCTTTGGACCTAATTATGATGGACACTGACCAGATCAAGTGAATCATGGCAACGGCTGGAAAGACGCACCGTGGAGTACCCTACCAATATAAGGTGAACACCAAGAAGAGAGTTGTAATTGTGAGGGAAGGCTTGGCAAGTGATGACGAGAAGGTAGGGGATCTTCAGGTTGTGGAGCAGATTGAGGAAATCCTGCACACAACATATGAGAGGAAGATGAGAGGTCCAAGAGCGGAAGTATATTTCAACACTCCTATCCATATTAGTATCAGTGTGGAACCCATAAACCCATGTGCAAATAATACACCAAGGAGAACACCACTGTTTAGACAACCAAATTTTAGGAAAAGGAAGATAGAAGGAAGTACATCTACACAAGGAAAAACAATTGGGGGAGCTAGTTCAGGAAACAATAGTCAAGTATCTACACCACGTGGAGGTATTAGTTTAGCATTTAAGATGGCCGTACATGACCCAACCATAAGGTTACTAGAGTTCAAAGGGGAAGCGTCGGAGGAACTAGAGAAGCACCTATTTATCTGTGAAAAGATTTGGGAAGAAAAACATATCACAGACGAGGACACTAAGATTGCACAATTAGCTATCACATTAAGAGATCGTGCACTGGATTGGTATATGATTTTATATGCAAACAATCCATTAGGGACAACCAGAATGATTGGATATACAAGAAGTTGTTGATAAATGAGTTCCAGAAGCCGAGTTCATAGGACCAATACATGAATGAGATGGTAGAGATTAAACAAAAACCAGGAGAATCTGTATGGGAGATTGACCAGAGATTCAAATGAATAAAGGGAAAGATAAAATACATCATCAAAGATATGCAACATAGGTACATGTTCATCAATTCACTGTTACCACACTTGAAATATCCACTACGACAACAGAAGTTTCAGACGCAGGTAGAGGCTCTATAGGCTACCCTGCAACTGGAAGAGAACCAATATCAAAATAAAGATCCAACCATCGAGAAGTTGAAGGAAGATCCGAATAATTTAACATTCAAGCTAAACCAGAACAATAACAAGGACAAAAGAGAAGTTGTTTGGTGTACCACATGTAGGAAATAAGGACACCATAAGAACGAATGTCCAACATTCATGTAGTACATGGCAGCAGGAATGCCAAATCCATTACCAACAAGTGGACTATGGTGTGAGATCTGTAAGAAATAGGGTCACGATCCCTACCACTACCCAAAGAGCTCGTATTGCAACTTTTTCAAGTAAATAGGCCATGATGAAAAAGATTGCAAAACCATGGAGTTGATGAGGGAAAGAACATCAGATTCATACAAGGTGTAGGAAGAAATGATGATTGGGAAAGCCACACCTTAGTTTAATCAAGTATCAGCTGCATACAACATGACGCAACAATAGTATAACACTGTGCAACAACCTTACAACACCGTGTAGCCACACTATAATATCGCGCAGTATAACCAGACACCTCAGTATAACACACCGCGAGGGGATCGAGCTGGTTACAAAGGAAGAGGAAGAGAAAGAGGATGATTTGGAAGAGGTAGAGGACCAGTGGTATGTCATAATTTTCAACAACCAGGACACTATGCACGAGAATGTCCGCTTCCACCTGCGACATGTATGTATTGTCGTGCATCAGATCATGGCACGAAAGAATTTCCTACACTATTGGGCAAGATCCAGGAAAAGAGGAATCTAAAAAATCAGAATGTTTAGTGGATTTCAGAAAAAGTGAGGGATGA
The DNA here is from genome assembly GCA_009831015.1 of Picea engelmannii. Classification (NCBI taxonomy): domain Eukaryota; kingdom Viridiplantae; phylum Streptophyta; class Pinopsida; order Pinales; family Pinaceae; genus Picea; species Picea engelmannii. The sequence continues at coordinate 55,170 of ML812371.1, forward strand.
AGTAAGAAAAATCGACATAGTTACATATGGATGAGCTAAAATAGGAAACAATGTAGTACGAAAAGAGCCAGCACAACAACAATGGGTGAAGAAGAATGTCGAACCAAGGAAGCAGTTCGATGTGTAGAATGAGAAGGAGATATTCAAGCAAGCTAGACAAGAATTCCTGAGGCCATACATTGCATCGACATCAACCACACAATGTATTAAGGAAGTACCAGAGTATGAGATGCCTCCATCATTGGATCACACCAATGAATCACAACCCCTGGGACAAGTAAGTACGATTAAAGGATTTTTGCAATCATGTGTAAAACTACTAAATGATCCATCCTCTGTTAAAGTATTATAAAACATGCTAGAAATATGTATCACAGAAGTAGAAGGAAATTTAGAACAAAAAACAATCAATCACTTGCATACAAGGAGGAGAACAAGTAGAGAGTTCAACCTAAACACCAACATTGGAGATTTCAACATGGGTGATATTATACTGGATTTAGGATCCGAAGTCAATGTATTACTCAAGAAGACATGGAAAAGTATGGGAGAGCCCACATTAGGATATTCATCAATTCAGCTGAAACTAGCAAATCAACATAGAGTTCTACCAATTGGAAGACTAAAAGGAGTGACAGTAGACCTGGATGGAGTGCGGACTAAAGCTGACTTCGAAGTAATCAAGATAGTGGACGACACAACACCTTATCCAACATTGTTCGGCTTGGATTGGGAATTTGATAAATAGGCCATAATCAACTTAAAGACATGGAAAATGACCTTCAAGTTAGGAGAATACAGACTCATTGTGCCATTGGACCCATCAGAAGGGGAAAGGTTCGTAGAGCCTACTTGCTTGGACCTGGAGGAAATTAACTATTTGTACAAACAACTGTGTGAGATGAAGACTACATAAACCCAACTGCAGATGGGATACTCAGCTAGAAAAGCATCACCTCATGTGCATCAGACTCAGATACAGGATTAGAAAATTGGAAACATAGGTTACACAAAGGCTCCACAAGAAGATGCGCAAGAATGGACCACACAGTAAGATGGGTAGGTACAGAGATAAGGGAACCGCCCATCTTCCATGGGGTGAACAACCTAGAAACATTCTTAACATGGTACAAAGATGAAGTGTTAGGAAATCATAGGATCTTATCCCAAGATATAGAACTCAAGGCAAGACATGCAAGATGGTGGGGTACGCACACAGAAACAGTCAAGGACTGGTATCAATGTGAGTGGTTACTGCGCATTAGGTTTGGTACAAAACATGGAAGCAACAAATGAAATAAATATTATGGATAGGGGGCACTAGAAGAACACTTGGAGAGATGCAGAAATCTATGGAAAATGACACCACTGGAGGAATGGCCTCACCATTTTATGCACACATTAGAAGGCATCCCAACAAATTGGTATACAGACCAAGAACTTTGTAGAGGAACTACAAGTTGGACAGTATTACAAAAAAACATTACAGTCACTTTCTCATTTGAGCATGAGAACCCCAACATAGACACAACACTTAAAAAAATAAGAGGGGTGATATTCATTAAGGAACTAGAAGTTGAACTAATAACAGAAGAACAACAACAAAACAGACAGACAGTGAAAGAACTATTGTCATGCTACCATGTGTAGGAAGAAGCATTAGATGAATATGAACCATGCAATATTCATATTGAGGAAGTTGAAGGCGAGAGAGAAGTGGAAGGTCCACCTCTGGAATCCGAAGTAATTGTTGTGCTGATCAAGGTGAAGAAAGTCAACATCAGTACAATTGAGAATCCCAAAATGGCCAGCATTGGAGACTATTAGGATGGGCAAACAGTGGAAAGCATAACAGAGTTACTACATGAGTACAATGACCTATTCCCAACAATGTTCATAGAAATGAAAGGCATAGCAGGATAGTTAGGTGAAAATAAGATACCGTTCAGAGTTGAGGCAAGACCAATCAGACAACGACCATACAGACTAAACCTGATATATAAGAAAAACATCAAAGATGAGATCGATAAGATGTTGGAGGCTAGAATCATAGAACCTATAGAAGAATCCGAATGGATAAGCCTGATGGTAGTTCAAAAGAAGAAGCAAGGGGTGATAATAATATGTGTTGACTTGAGGAAGTTGAACGATACGTGCCTACATGACCCATTCCATACCCCATTCATAGATGAAGTCTTGGAGAATGTAGGAGGATAGGAAGCTTATTCATTCACTGATGGATTCTTAGAATACCATCAGATCAAGATAACACCAGAAGACAGATACAAGACCATGTTTTCCATGGAATGGGGATCGTACTAGTATATAGTAATGCCATTTGGATTAAAGAATGCACCAACAATATTTTCCAGAGTAGTCATAGCTGCATTTAAAGAGTTTATCCACCAATTTCTAGAAGTATACCTAGACGATTGGATAGTCTATAGTCTATTGAAGGAACATGTAGAAGTCTTACGGATGATGTTAGAAAGGTGCAGGCAGTGCTAGATATTGTTAAATATTAAAAAGTGCATCTTCAAAACACCTTTTGGGATATTATTGGGCCATATAGTATGCAAGCAAGGATTTCTAGTAGATCCTACCAAGATTGCAGTAATTGTTAACCTGTCGCCACCAAAAACAGTTTGTCAATTGAGAGAAACATTGAGACACACAGGATACTACAGGAAATTTATAAAGGGGTATGCGTAGATCACTGTGCCAATGGACAAATTTTTAAGGAAAGAGACAAAGTTCCAATTAAATGAGGATTGCCAACACGGTCTGGATACCCTGAAAGAGAATATGGTAACCACACCAATCCTAGTATTCCCAGATTGAGAAAAGACATTCCCGTACATGTAGATGCATTGACCATAGAACTTGGAGCTATTCTAACACAACTAGGAGAAGGAGAATTGGACCATCCCATAACATTTGCTAGCAGAAAACTATCAGAATCAGAGCAGAACTACAACACCACAGAGAGGGAAGGCTTAGCTATGGTCTACATGCTTCAGAACTTTAGACATTATTTATTGGGAAAACATTTCAAGCTGTTCATAAACCATTAAACGCTCAAATACCTTGTCATCAAGCCAGTGTTGGGGGGGAGGATTTGTAGATGGTTATTATTATTTCAAGAATTTGAGTTTGAAGTGAGTCAAACCAGGAAAGTTGAATGGAATACCTGATCACCTATCACAGATTACTAATGGGGAGGAACCTACAAATCTACAGGAAAATGTTCCCGATGTGCAACTATTTTCAGTCCAGATAGTCGATGAATACTTCGCAGATATCATCCATTACTTGAGTACAGGGACTGCGCCACAGGAATACGACACTGCGAAAAAGAAAAATATGGTAGTAAACGTTGCAGACTATCAGTTAATTGCATGACACTTATACAAAATGGGTGCAGATAGAATCTTGAGAAGATGTGTGCTAGAACATGAAATACCAAGGATCTTAGAAGAATCCCATGATGGAATAGCAGGAGGAAATTATGCAGGAACCCTTTCCTGCTTTTCTTAGGTAATACTTGTATTGAGAAGGATCAGATCAGAAGGAAAGTAGAGGAAGAAGATACAAAAAAAAAATCGCGAATTAAGGGATTTCATAGATAGGAAAATAGATCGAAAAATAGAAGAATGAGAGGATAAGTTGAAGCAACAGAGAAAAGTAACAACATAGGAGGGACAGAAAGCAAGAGAATTAGATATCAAGGTTGAAAGAATGCAAGAAGGCTTGAAGAACCTATCTATCTAAGAAAGAGTATACCCACTCATGAAATGTTAGGAAAAGGGATATTAACTTTAGAATCCTTGAGGGTACCTCAACAATGTGAATCCACTACGCTAGGGGAAGATAATAATAAAAATGGAAAGCGGATTCCAAAAATAGTTAAAGAGACTCATATCACAGGAAAGAAGGCAAGGAATCTCAATAAAAATAAGGCTAATTTGGAAAAGCTACAAGAAGTTATAGAAACCAGATGAAAGACTTCACAGACTAGAACCTGGCAGGAGGCAGGTTCGTAGGATTTGAACCTCGCTAGAACATCAGGTCCATGCATATTTGGAATTCGCCCCAGTGAATTCATATGACTGTTGGAGGTGGACCGACTATTATAATGACGCTCCAAATGGTTATAAAATGCATTTATGGGTTTATGGACTGCTTTTGGATGTTGAGATTGTGCCATAACGGATAGATTTACATTAATGGAAGCAATTTCCTGTCCATTTGAAGATTCCTCATGACCACCCCGCTTATTTAACTCATCGATCGTTGCACTAGGACCACTTTTTGCTACCCTTGACTGACTAAGCTAAGAAGAGAATTGTCTATCACTATTGGAAGTATACCTCGTCTGTGTGTTTATCTACCCACAGTTTGATAAAAGTTAGAATGTCGGGTGAACCCAACAAGTTGGAGAAGTCTGTTGAGGAATTTATTAAGAATATCATGGCCAACATACCTATATCTGAAGGCATTCAGGTGTCGTCGACTAGGGGACTACAGTCTTCCCCTTCGACGAGACATCTTTCCACCTATATCAACCTCGCAACTGAACAAGGAAGTAAGCACCGTGGTGATCTGGCTAACACGAAGCAAATCCCGTTGATCCTACCTAAGTATGTTCCACCTCTGGTTGGTGTTGTTAAATACGACAACATCCCTCAGGATTTTGAGTACTTCGTCTTCACTGCGTACATTCCAAAAGGAATTCACATAGTCAAGAGTCAGTTAGGACAGATCTAGTTGTTGAAGCGCATCGACTTCAACTTAGGAGACCAAAAGAACTATGCCATGTTGGATCCTCACCACTATTTAAAAAAGACAACCGGAAAGAAACCTTGCCTTGTCTCACATCCATGGATTAAGGGGTTGGCGCAGTCAACAATGTTGAACGTGATGAAGATCCCACATTTTGGCCACCACCAAGAGGTTAACGTTTGCGTTAAACTCCTTCTGTCGTGATATCTTGGTGGATATCTATGGCTGAACAAAAGGATTATTGTGGATTTGGCACTAATCCACCAGATCATGAGTTTAAGTGTGAAGGGTCCTGGCCCACAATAGTTTTATCTAGGGAAGGCCTCAAACTGTATGTTGGTGCAACACATCAAAGAATCCTATGGAGAGGTAGAAAAAGGAAAGTGAGGTTACAAGGTAGCCTCTATACAGGATGGTGCAGTGCACCTTGCTTGTCAACTCTTAGCTAGAAATCTAGTGAGGAAGAACCACCCCACATAGGTCACTGGGTTCGTGGTGGACCTCACAGGAAAGTGTGTGGAGCGCATGTAGAGGAACTAGGCAAACTACCTCGTCAATGAATTAGAAAAGGATTTTCATGAAGCCCAAGACTTGGGATATGAATTTCATTACAGTTGGTTGATCATTTTGATCGCATTTGTTGCTTGGAAAATTCCCAAAGGAGCCACTTTCCTAGAGATCGAACCTTCAGATCCATTGGCTGCTCAGTTTTCCACCATGTGGTATACCAAGGACATGACGAAGAAGTGGCAGTCTAATGTCATGTTTCACGGATATTACTAGTATTTGAAGGTCGTCGTTGAATCATTTTTGTGTATGACACCACGTACCCTACACCATTATCCAACCATAGAGAATTTTCACGTTTATCCCCACTTCATTTACATCACCACGCGAAGAGATGAGAACCAGGAAGAATTGCAGTCATACTACAAGCTGATAGATGAAGATATGGAGCAGATTACAAAGGAATGGCCAGAGGAATTTCTTGTACCTGTCGTCAATGCAAAGTTATTCAACACTGATGTTAGGACCCTATAATGTACCTTTTTGTTTATACTTTTTTCTATCATTACATCCTTTTCCCACTCATATTTAAGCCTACATTATCACCTTAATTCATTTTTCCAAAAGTATATAACGTTTCTTCTCTTTGCTATATGTTTAATTTGTTTTACATGTAATTTTACATTACTCTCATACTTAGCCATTAATCGGAAACATATAGTTGCTAAAACAGTTTGAAGACTGCAGTTAATATATCGTTGCTTCTTGAAGACCATGTTGCTGAAACAGTGAACAGTACGCAAATCCCGTTGTTGAAACAGTCCATGATTTACAATGTTGAAACAACATTTCTCATTCAACAGTAACAAGAAGGAGCTGTTACATTGGCCGCAACAAGCTGTACCTTAAGCCAACACCATTACAAAGACCACGTTGCTTCTTGAAGACCACGTTGCTGAAACAGTCAAACAGTATGCAAATCCCGTTGCTGAAATAGTCTGTGATTTGCGATGCTGAAATAGTATACAACAGTAACAAGAAAAGACAAATAAAGGAGTTTTTACACTAGCCGCAACAACTATACCTCAATCCATCACCATTACAACCACTGTAACAACATTTTTCTACGGAAGATCAGAATATCCTATTCCAGCATAGAAGATTAGATCATACTAAGAATAGGATTTGTATGTACACATGTAATTTTATGCTTAATTGTATTAAGCGGATTATCCTCTTTAAATAGGGGAGACATTAGCATTAGAAGGGGGATTACGAAAGGATTAGCTAGAGGCGAATTACAGAGAAGGAGCGTGTTCACTTTGGATATTGTAACTTGTCATATTTGATAGATGAATAAAAGATCATTCTGAGCATTCCTTTTTAATTCCTTTTATTTCTGGGGAATTTTGTGAGAAGGAAAGGGCCCACCTTCTTCACAAGATTCACCCATTAGTTTCTGTATTGTGTTAGTATTGTTTTTATCTATAACTTGTTAAAACTCTGTTTTGCTGAAACTCTGTTTCCATTGATTGTTACATCATTTTCACACAATTCATTCCTAGGTAATTGTTAATCATTTTGATTGGTAATTCTGTTTGCAGAATGAGTTTATGAAAGTGTGATAGTCAGAGATAGGTGATGAAGATTCTTACTTTGGGGAATAGGGTCTTGTTCTCTGTTACAGAATAGTTAGCCTTCGGTACTTGTTAATCATTTTGATTGGTAATTCTATTTGCAGAATGAGTCTATGAAAGTGTGATAGTCAGAGACAGGTGTTGAAGATTCCTACTTTGGGGAATAGGGTCCTGTTCTCTATTATAGAATAGTTAGCCTTCGGTACTTGTTAATCATTTTTTTTGGTAATTCTGTTTGCAGAATGAGTCTATGAAAGTGTGATAGTCAGAGACAGGTGCTGAAGATTCCTACTTTACGGAATAGGGTCCTGTTCTCTGTTACAGAATAGTTAGTCTTGTTTGCAGTGTGCTGAAAGGTTCCTTATTCCTAGGTTTCTATTTTTTAATGTAATCCATGATTCTTCTGATAATTATTTCTTTTTGAATCTTAAAACTATGCAATAGATAGATTGATTTCACTGTAATTCAAGGTAGAACTTCAGTATGTTCAAGGCAAGGTGTGATTAGTGTAACTTTTACTACAACTTTGGATTGTTTTTGAGATTGAGCATATACAGTGTGTGATTGCCTTTGAAATAAACAGACTTCCCTGGGTTGACAATTTATGTGACACTTGATTGTTTTAATTAATAAGCAATTATAGTGACCAACATTTTGGTGTCGTTGCCAGGGAAGGCAATTATAGATTTCAAAAGCATTTACGTTTTTCTTTCAGATGTACAGATTTCATGAGAGGACGTGGACCCCCCAAGGAAACTGACCCTACAGGTGGCAGGGGCAAAGGAAGAGGAGGAATAAATACTTTTATTGACCAGATTATATCAAAATCTAAATCTGTTGTTCGTTAACGACCAAGCTCTCGAAAACCAAAGCCCCAACCTTCCTTTCAAGCGAACTTTGAAACATAGACAATTGAAAAACCATCAGACGACATTGAGGATCGAGCAAGTGTAGTAGGGGAACAAACAAAAGAAACCATGGATGGATATAATGAAGAATTGCACCATGAAGAACAGGTAGGTCTTGAAGCAGAGGTAAACGATGAAAACTCTTTTTCTACCTTAGGATTTCCTATTGGTGATCTTCCTAGAGGAGTAGCTCCCATGAAGAATATTCCACTTTCAGCTTTACCTAACTTTCATGGTTTATCTTCTGAAGATACTGATGAATTCCTTTTCGAGTTTGAAATATTATGCAGAAGTTATGATTACATTTCCAATGCTCAAAAATTAAATATATTCCCAACAAAATTAAAGGGAAATGCATTAAGATGGTTCATGAGTCTTGGAGGTCATGTAATCACAACATGGGATCAGATGAAACAAAAATTTCTGCACAAATATCAAGACTATTGTTGAACAAGATAAAAAAGAGAGGAACTATTCAAAATGATACATAAAGAGGATGAAAATATGGAGGACTTTGTGGAAAGGCTACAGTATAATCTACAAAGATCCAGTCACCCTGATGTAAGTAAATATATTCTTAAAACAATATTATTAAAAGGAGTAAGGGATGACTGTCTAGATATGTTGAATATGCTTGGAAAAGGGGACATCTAAAGAATCATATGATGAAATTATTAACCTCTATAAAAGATGTTCAAGAGGAGCTGCAAGGAATAGATGAAACAACAAGGATACCACATTTTCAAGAGTTCAAAAATCATCCAGTGGAGGAGCAACAAGAGCCGAAATAGGTAATCTACTTGAGGAATTTAAAACTGAAATGTTAAGTTCTTTTGCTTCACAAATTGACACCTTGTAGATTCAAAAGAAACAAGCCGAAGCAAAAGCATCTCTATCCATATTTTGTTCCAAATGCAGAGATAAGCACCCACGAAGGGAATTCCCATTGGAAAAAAATCCAATTTGCACCATTTGTGATAAGGATCATGAAACTCAACAATTCCCTTATTTACCAGGAATCAAAGCAGCATTATAAGCAACCGATGAAGAAGTTGAAGCTGTCTATCTGTTGACATAGAGAAGGCAATGGCAACCTTGGGGACAAGGTATGAATCCTAATATGCCATTTACATCTTCTAATCGTTGGAATAATTATCCTTCTTTTAGTCAAGAAAATTACCCTCCCTTCAATCAAATGAATTACCCACCCATGCAACAAACAAACCCTCCCTTTGTATACCCAACAATATGGACACCTTGGCCTTCACAACAACAACCTTACCTTAACCAATGGAATCCAAACTAGAGAGGTCAACAACCCTCGTTCCCAAATTAATTTCCTCAATTTCAATCACAAATTCAACAACCACTCTCTTTACCACCAGGTACTCCATCGAATAATCAAATGATGAGGCCCCAACTACCTGTACAACCTAACCCTAACCCCAATAGTAAGGCTTTGCAATGCATTGATATTCAAAACCAACCTATGTTTTCTCTTTTCCCTGCACAATGTAATGATATTCATTTACAATCTTGGAAAATAGTAGAACCTATCATTGACGATGTTACCTCCTCTGATTCCGATAAAGAATAAATAAAAAATCATGATGTACTTGAAGAGGTACAACCGTCCTCAATCACTGTTGCTGAAACAACAGAACCATCATTCCCTAAGTGTTTATCTTTGACTAAAAATCCTGAGCCACCTGCTTTCAATATTCTAGGAGAATTACAAAATCTCTATGTCAAAATTCCATTATTACATGCACTAAGAGATGTACCAATTTATGCCAGAACTATGCAAGACATTTATGTTAAGAAACCTGGTAGGAAAACTACAGATCCCCTCACAGTTCATGTCATGGGTGATTTGTCTGCACTATTGTCAGGTAAAGCTCCTCCAGTTAAATATGGTGATCCCGACCATCCTACTGTCACAGTGCAAATTGGAAAAACAATAACTCCTCGAGTTCTAGTAGACTTAGGCACTGCTATCAATATTATGACTCTTGAAACTTCACAACTATTACAGCTGAAGAAAGAAATTAGAGATAGCCCAACCATTCTAGAATTAGCTGACCATTCTACAATAAAATCAGAAGGATTCATTGAAGACCTAATCATCTCAGTTGAGTCCTGGAATTATCCAGCTGACTTTGTGGTATTACAACCTAAAACAACATTGGGGGGTCACCCTCTAATTTTGGGCAGGCCTTGGCTAGCCACAATAGATTCCTTTATCAGCTGTAGATCTGGTTCAATGACAATTTCCAATGGATATGATACCAAACAACTTACTCTTTACCCTCACGCTACACCCTTGATTAATAATGACAATTCCTTATGGGTGAACTTTGATGATCAAACTACTCAACCTATCTTGACCATCGAACAAGCCTTAAGCCTTAAAGATGCCACTGAGGATGAAGTAATTAATAATTTTATTTGTGAACCCTCCTCTGTGACTCCAGAAACACATAATCAACTAGTTGCACTTTTGGAGTCAGATACCTAGGAAAACCTTAACTCTGAAGACCTACCTCAAACATCAGCTACCGTCTCTTCTAAAAGTATACTAGTAGAAATTGAACCTGGCAAAACACTGAATATAAACCCCAACTTGACAGTTGCTGAAACACAACAATTAATGAAGTTACTTCTTAAACATAAGGAATCATTCGCATGGGACTATACAAATATGAAGGGAATCTCTCCTGAATTATGTACTCATCATATCTATATCAAGGAAGATTGTCAACTGATCTGTCAATCTCAACGATGAATGAACCCTAATTTAAGATAAATTATTAAAGAGGAACTTCAAAAATAGCTTAATGCAGGGTTTATATATCCTATATCTGACAGTGAATGGGTTTCCCCATTGGTAATAGTTCCTAAGAAAAATAGGAAATGGAGAGTGTGTGTAGATTATAGAGCCTTAAATAAAGCCACTCAAAAAGATCACTTTCTATTACCATTCATTGATCAGGTGTTAGATAGTTTGTCAGGGAATAAATTCTTCTCTTTCTTAGATGGTTTCAGTGGGTATAACCAGATCAAAATTGCACCCCAAGACCAAGATAAGACTACTTTTACTAGCCCCTGGGGAACTTTTGCTTATAGAGTCCTCCCATTTGGACTGTGTAATGCACCAACAACCTTTCAAAGGGCAGTTATAGGAATCTTTTATGATATGATTAATGACTCTATGAAATTTTTATGGATGATTTTACCCCTTATGGTGTCTCTTTTGAGGAAGCACTACAAAACCTTGAGAAAGTACTTAAACGATGTATACAAGCCCACCTCTCCTTAAGCATAGAAAAATGTCATATGATGATGAGTGAAGGAGTGGTACTTGGACATTTTATTTCATCTCAAGGAGTTCAGGTGGATCCATCCAAGATACAAGTCATTAAAGACCTTCCTATTCTAAAAACCCAAACAGCTGTGAGAAGTTTCTTAGGACATGCTGGATACTATAGAAGATTTATCAAAAAAAATTCCAAAATAGCTTCTCCTTTGTTTGTGTTACTAATGAAAAATGTTGAAGTCAAGTGGACTAATCTTTGCCAGGAAGCATTTGATATACTCAAACATCAGTTATCTACAACTCCTATTCTAAGAGGACCTGATTGGACACTCCCCTTTCATATATCCTCTGATGCTTCAGATACTACAATAGGAGATGTCTTGGGACAAGAAGAAAATCATCTATCTTATGCTATTTACTTCATTAGCAAGAATATGAGTCCTGCTGAACTTAACTATACAATTACTGAAAAGGAATTTTTAGCAGTTATATATGCTATTAATAAATTTCGACATTACATCACTGGCTATTCTACTTTTTTCCATACTGATCACTCAGCTATCAAATATTTAATGAACAAATATGTCACAAATGCTCGAGTCACCAGATGGTTACTATTATTACAAGAATTTGATATTACAATTGTAGATAGACCAGGAAAAGAAAATGTAGTTGCTGATTTCCTTTCTCGGTTAACACCTGATGATAATACTCCAGTAGATGATT
>ML812371.1:111330-160867 GCA_009831015.1 Picea engelmannii
AGAATCAATTGGGACTATTACCTTTTTATTTTTTATATATCCTTCGATATTGAGGGTTTGAGGAGTGATAATTCCATCCAATTCATTACATGATATCATGGGATTCAACTCTTCAGAAGAAATGTCTTCTATGTTTTCATCTTGCGATGGTTCTTCTTATGCTTCTTCTTCTTCTTCTTCCTCTTCACAATCTATGTAGAATAATTTCTTCTCACCACACTTATGTCCCTTACTGGAATTGCTATCACAATTAAAGCATAACACTTTTTCTTTTCTTTCCTCCAATTGTTGAGGTGTCAACCTTGTAGGTTGAGGTGTTTTATAAGAAGGAACATTATTCTCTAAATAGATGTTAGGAGTGGTCCTTATAGTAGCCATAGCCATATTTTTACTTTCAACATTTCTCTCCACCTTGAATGCATTCTCCAATGATTTGGGTTCCCAAAGGTGAACCTCATGTTTAATGTTATTCTCTAAAGTTCATATGAATACATAAATCAAGTGCTCATCTGGAATACCTGTTTCCTTTATATTCAATCTTTGGAAGTTCTCAATGTGCTCCGCAACTGAACCTTTTTTCTTTATATTTATCAATTGGATAAAGTAGGTATTGCTCCTTGTATCCTCATAGTGTGCTATCATTTCTTCTGTAAAAATTGTCCAAGTGACAAGTGATTTGCGAGAACAAAGCCATTGATACCACACAAATTGATTAGGTTATAAATATAAAGAAGAAATATGTACCTTTTGTGTATGTGGAACATCATGTAGATCAAAGAACTGCTCCATCTAAAGTATCCATGTGATTGGATCATTTCCATCAAACTTCCTCATATCAATATTAGGAAAGTGGTTGGTCTTCAACCCAAAGTTGGAGTTTGTCCAGTCTTGATTCATCTTCCTTGTTTCCTCATCTTGAATTTCATGGGATACATTTTCACTTTCAGGTGGCCTCTCTATTGGGAAATTTTTCAATCCTTCCATGATATCCCTTTTTAAACCATCCATCTTAGTATCCATTATTTCCTCCAACTTAGATTAAGTTGAATCCATCATCCCTTGTAGTTCATCTTTTGTTACTGTCTTCTTTTGTAAATCATTTATGTCCCTGCACATTTCTTCACCTTCATCCAGAGTCCAAGTAGGACTGTCTAGAGGCTTATTTGGTGTATAAGTTCCCTTTTTTGGTGGCATGTTGGCCAAGTATCACTTTTAAACTTTGATTTCGAGGTGGTTTTTCTAGATGGTCTTTCTTCTGTTGTATCTCCAAAAATTTGGCCCTTCTGGGTCTGAAAATTTCATTTTTTAGTTCTATGATATGTTTTCTCTACAATGCCATAGGTCTGATCAAAATTGGATGTGCCAATTGGAATTTATGGTAACTTCCCCACACCTTGCTGATTTTTGTCCCTTCTAGGAGAGAGTACTTGTAAAGCATGCCAAGAGCACAATATCTGATATTTGATTCTGAAACTTGCACCATAAATACTAAGAATTTTCCACTATCCAATGCAATGTATCTCACTTAATTTGGATACTCATTGAAGAATATATCACTTTTTTACCTGGAACACTTGTTTGAGACTAGCTAATATGATTAGTCAGATACCCTATCTTACACAGGGTGTATATACAAAAGTAGGATGACTCAGAGGAGGAAATTTTTATCAGAGATACCTTGATGATTTCAATGAATAGACTCTAGGTTTCAAGTTTTGAAATGTCACATAAAATATTTTATAGCGACAATTCCACAATGACTAAATTCAGGATGATTCCAGAACCCTATATTACACATGCTATATCTCCGAAATAATAATGCCTCGGGAGATGAAATTTGAAGCCCACGTACCTTGATCCATCTACTAAATATCCTCCAAGGGATTCCTTCTAAAACATTGCAGAAAAATAGTTATAGCAAAAATTCCAAGGTTTCTCAGATGTAGCAGCGAAACCCCAAGACCTTGAGATTTGATACCAAATCTAAAGAACCAAATATCAAAATAGCATAAAAAAACCTTAGAATAAGTAGTCAACGTCTTGAAAAAGAGATAATTTCAGATAGTAAGCCTCTTCAAGGGGGAAACTCCTTATACACCACATAAATTTCCAAATACAATATGATTCGAAATGAAAAGGTCTCCTTCATATATATAGGAGACTAGGAGGTACAATAACAACTAATGGACCCAAGATGACATAAATAAAATAACATTACTAATGTAATATGCCCCAATTAATGGGTAATGTTCCACTATTTAGGTCTTAAGAACAGGTCACCCTCCAATTTGGCACACCTTGACCAATGGTTGATGAGCATGTTGTACATCCAACAATGAGACTCGGAAGCGGTTCCATGCCTAACTAGACATCGGTGGATCCCCCACAACTAATGCATCCAAAATTCTTCTCGATCGGTGGTTATATTATTGTTCAGTTTTATTGAACCATACCCCAACTGGGAATTCACATCATCATGACCTCACCCCACCGGGCATCTTATCCCATTGGGCACTGAGCCCCCGACTAATCTATAATTTCCCATCCTAGCATGCCCGATCTGGTGGTCTATCTAGCACCATGGAAACATGGACCTGACATGGCATACCACATAGCATGATACCTCACAACATGAATAGACACCACATTGATGTGGCACAATGACATGGCACAACATGTGGTTGATAACGTCATCACATCCTGCGGCCTCATAGGAAACTCTGCATTGGAACTATGATTATCCTAGACATGTGCCACATCATCCTTTGTGACATGTATACCAACCACAACAAAACTTGTGGACTAACGTGGCACTACATATCATCACAGAGTATAAGGGTTACTATCCAATTAGGTGTTGACACATGTCCACTTCTTATTGAATGAACTGAACAATACTGGGTGTTGGCACAGGGGTAGACCCAGGGTTCAACACTACAACAACACACTAACAAAACCCTAACTACTAGCCCTTTCAAAAACACCTACAAAGAAGATGAGGTATCACGCGAGGTAGAGGCAGGGGTGGTTGCAGGACTCTAGTGTCTACAACCTTAGCTAGGACACATATATGTGATTGTAATACTTAACAGTGCACTTAGCACCGACAATTCATCAATATTTAACCACTATCTACTCCACGGATAAAACAGAACATCGCATCATTCATTCAGATATGATGTATCTAAGAACTTAGCATAGAGAGATAGATTGGATCTAACGGATTCAAGCACTAAGCACATTCACATAGGTCAGATCTAACATCCATATACATCATTGGCAAAAAGCATAAACAGATCTATTTATCTATATCAAAGCACTTAGCAAGTAAATACATAAACACATCAATAAATCGCACAAATCATAGAAACATAGCATGTACATGGTTCACCCCCACTCTGGTGCTATGTCGACCAACTCTTCTTCTTTATTATCTTTGTCAAGATTCTTACAGGCACATAGCATCAAAATCCTACTCCGTAGAAGATAGGAGATTTGTCCACACTCCGCCAAATCCTCCTTCTTCGAGCTAGTGTACAACACCAAGCCTTCTTACAATTACTTTCACATAGCTCTACAAGTATCACACAGTATGCACAAAGAAAGTACTTAGCACTTAGCACTCTTACAATCCCTTGATCACACAGATCAGATCTCTAGTACTTAGCACTACTTACCACTTTCACCACTTATTACATCGCCTAGTCTTCTATATATACATTACAAAAGTGGGCCTAAGCATGGGTAAACCCATCGGCCAACATTCCCATGCCTGTTACATAATCCCAAAACCCAAAAATCCTTAAAAAGGGGTCAAGATCCTGCGATCTCTGCTTCATCTTGTGCTCCACCTTCGACAGCTTGTTGATGTCCCAAAATGGGTCAAACATGACGAAGAATCCACAAAACTTGGTCAAGGGCCAATAGGCCTCCAACACTCACCTATGACTCATCCCAAGTCACTCTGGTCTAGGTAGTTCTGCTTCAAAATCCTCGAGCTTGGCTCAAGCTACTTGGACTTGTTGTTATACCACGGCCTCCTGTTCAGCGAACTCTTTGATGACTGCATTGTTGATAGGTCCATATAGGCATTGTTCAACTATAGTGAAAACCTACTCTAATTCTTCTCCTCAACCTTCGACCTCTGTGAACAATTGGTAAGCCTTATCTTGTATAGGTTGGAGCCTCTGAGTTACTTCCATAACACTGCTCTGAATATTGTGGATCTGTTGCTGGGAAGTGCGTTGCTCTTGGGATCACTTCATTCTTTCCACAACTGACAGGGGCTTCAATTGCACCTATATTGTCTCTTCTTGTTACTTCGCTTCCTGGAGCTGTGACTCTAGTGCCTATAATTCTAGGTTCTCGCTGAGTTGCTCATATGTTTGGGCACTGTGATTTCTCAACTTCTTTCATTCCATGGTAAGAGCTTTTATCCTTTAAACTGTGCTCCTGGTGGTTTCTTCTCTTTGATCCCTTACATCTTGCGGAGTCTCTGGCACCGCGCAGAGCTTTATGTCTGCTATGTGTTGGTATAGCTATTGGATAGCTTCTGCGAGATTCTCTACTTGATGTGTGACTCAGTCCTCTACCTTTAATTCTAAGACTGTCACAGAGCGAAGTGCTCTACTGACCAATTCTTTTACTTCGAGTTGCTCCCCAAGCAACTGTTCTTTTTCTTGTTGCATTTGTGCTTTTTCTTCCTTGGACTTCACTTGGAGAGCAATATTTTCCTATTCTACAATGCTATGTTGTTCTATGAGTATGCATTGCACTTGCTTCAAGGCCTAGGTGGCTTGTTCTATTTCTTCTTGTGCTTGTCGAAGGCGAGCTTCAACTATATCAACAAGTCAATGGAGTTGGGCTGGCTCATCTTGCAACTCTGGTTCTCTCGATCATAGGGGCACAGTGGAGACTGTGTGAGCAGACTGAAGGGCTTGTTGTACCCTTTGGAGTTTGACTTCAATTCTATCATACAATTCTTCCTTCTTGGCTTCTTGTTTCTCTACTATTTTCAGTGAAGCAACGTTTAGGGATGCTATGAGGAAGTCAAAATCATCGGAGGTGATGACAGTATGCATCTTGGTCACGGTGGCTTTCAATTTCTTTCTGGAAGAAGGTTTCTGGGGGGAAACCTTCCTCTTCTTCAAGGGGTCAACCTCATCTATGGGCGGTGTTACATTGTCTGGTTTCTATTTAGATTCTTCTTCATCATCACCTCCTCGGTCCGGTGATACTGAGGCAGTCTTTCCTGAGTTGTTGCTTACATCTTCGACCTCTTCAGTCTTCTTTCTTCTACTAGTTCCAGGTGTGTTCTGTTCTTTATGAGTGTCTTCTAGGCTGTCAAGGTTAGACATCTCTGCAGGGTTGGTGGTGTTACACATGATTTTGGTCACTCTAATGATATCTGAACAATGGTGTATCCAAGCTCATAACAAGAACTTTGTCTTGAGAAAAGTGGCACTTGTCTCCTTCCAAAAAACATATTTTTAAAGTGATTTCATAGGTTTTCTATAGCCTAGGGTGTGAGAATACCTCATTCTCGCAGTCCACCTACACTTGGGGTGTGAACTTCTCACAGTTTTCTCCATACACAAGGTGTGAACTTGTTTTTAATCTTGGAAAGGAGAAGAGGTCTCGAGGGTTCTAGAAGGGAATCTTCTACAAAATGAGTTGGCATTCGTATGGTTGTCATTTTACTGACTTCTCATATTTGATGGGATTATCTTCATCCATGTAACCATCTCATCTTCTCCTATATATTGAAAGGTTTCTCATGGAAAAGGTTAAGCAAGATTAATTGAAGAATTGGTGAAAGAATTGTGTGAAGAACCCTGCTTGGACAGAAGCTTGGAGACTCTAGTTAGTATATCAAGAGGAATTGGATCTTCTTCATGCAAGTACAGAAAAAGTGTGTGTTCTAGAATCAAGGGTCACTGAAAGGAAGCTTGCGACATCAAGGCGATCAGGTTGTATCTTTTACTTTCAATTAATATGATATAGAGACATGTCCCTTTCCCATAAAGTCACTCTTACTTTATTATGTAATTCCTTGATCATATGCATAAGTTGACGTTGAATACATTTTTCTATCTTCACTTTGGTTGGTTTGTGTTGTATTGGACTTGACTTCACGAGAGCATCAAAGTGAAGCTGGAGCAATAGAGACCTAAGGAAGCGATATAAAGGTATGTCACTTATTTCTCCCTATTAGTAGATTCAATGATTACAACTTAGGGAAATAGTCGTGTCCTATCCTATTTTGTTCTAGATCCAGGTGGATCTAGGGAGATCTGTTAGTGTCTGCACCTACTGATTAGTCCAATAACAAAATTGGCGACTCCATTGGGGATGCGACTCTTTTTTTAGTGATTTTTGGTGTTTTTCCTTGGCCATTTTCTCTAGCCTTACCTTTTTTCATTTCTATCAATCTCTAAGTCTTCAGGAGACCCTAATAGACTCTCTGGGTCCATAAGTCCCTTCAAAAGTTGCCTATTTTCCAAAATTTGCCTAGTTTTAGGTCTTATCTCACCGAACCCTTATGTAACCTGTGAGAACCCCTTGAGTTCACACTCTACTTTTCAGTCCAGTGTGAGATTCTCACACTCTACTTGTGACCACCCTATGAGAATGCTCCATTCTCGCACTGTACACTATTGCTAGCCTACGAACCCATTTGAAAATTTTTGGAATTAAGGTTTTTTGTATGCTCAGATGCCCAGATTTGTATGTGTGTCTAAAAAGAACTTTTTTGGCCATTGATTGATTGTTCTTGACTTCGGATTTTGTGAATAATCAGTCTTTGAAAATCAAAGACTCTTCTTATTCATTTTTTCTCAACTGTTATCTCTTGACCTTTTCTTAGCAAGGATATAATCTCTAATCTTGGAATCTGAGTGCTTGTTTGGTCAGGAGCCGGTGATCAGTTTAAAAGTTGAGATTAATTGTCTTTCTCAAATGTTCATTACTTAAAAATTGTTACCCTCATGCATTTGAAAAGACTAGTCTTGTCTGCTTGTTATTCTTGTCTTCATTGAAAGATTGGTTTGGGTTTTTGGTGTATATTGCTTGTCATTAGTTATTGGTTTTCCTTAGTTCCACCATTGTTGTGTGGTTCTTTTTGAAAAGTAAAAATCATTTTTCTTTTTAAAAGAAATTTTTATTTTGAAAATATTGGAAATCAATTGTTGAAATAGAACAAATAGAGAATTGGCATTGTTTGTGATTTGTTGATATTGCATTTCAAAAAAGATTGTATATTGTAGTTCAAGATTGTTCCAGAAAAATTCTCTTTCTCTCCTGTAAATAAGATTCATCGAATGAGAATTGATATCTTTCATTCCTATCTATGCATTGTTGGGTCAGAGTCTCACACAACATCAGTTTCATTTCTGTCTCCTTTGAGTAACAACAACCTTTAATAATATTGCGCAATTTTTTAAAATTTACCTAGTAACTCTTTTTTAGGACTCTATTACACCAACATTAGCTAGGCTAGAGCTTTGGAATAGGAAGAGAGATACACTCTCCAAAGCACAAAAAAAACAATAGAATCTTGTGGTAAGGAGTGTCAAATTCCATTTGCAACATTTTGTCCTGGGAAGCCCTTCTCACACAAGGGTCAAACTCGAGGTTGCATTGATATTGACAGAGTTACTCACCCTACTTTGTTGATATCAGTGTAGAGATTTCATGTATTACAGGGGTCACTTGGAGGTATACCCACAATGATGAGTGGAATCCTCTCAAGCTAATTTCGGGCTAGATACCTTGCCCTTGCATGTGGATCGGACTGTCGACTGTCCCCCCAGGCTTTATTGTTGTTGGTGATAACCTTAGTGGCCTATCTTCTTAGGGTCTTACACAAGGTGACTATGAAGGGGAAAGTCTTCACGGTACCTGGAATTGACATTGGCCAAACTCACTCGAGCTCCTTGGAGGGTATACCCATGATTATGTGTGGGAGCTTGCACCAGGGTGTAAGTCCGTTAAGCAGGTCGTCAACGTAACTTTTCCACCCTAGCCCATCCCCTTCTTATCTCATCGTTGTGACGTTGGATTTCATCACCAACTAGTGACTTTAGAATTAGAAGGTCTTGATTGCTTGGTTTTGTTCCCTAGATTTGTTTTACTAGTGCATGTTGTTTGTTCACCCAAGTTGACCATAGATTTTTCTTCATCAGTTTTTTAAGTCGTTCACAATTGACCCTCCATGTCATTCATGTAATATGCAAGGCTTACCCCGAGAAAATCTGGAAGGTTCTCAACCCTTGCCTACCAACTCACCAGAGGGCTCTCCTCAACAAAGTGAAGTCCAAGATGTTAGCACCCCACAAGTGGAAAGAACTGACTCTCTAGAATGATTCTGAATTTCCAATTCTCAAGAGGACTTTCAACTTCACCCCAACTTCGAGAGACGTATTATGCAAGTGAATTCTTTTGGGGACTTGGTTGTTTTGTCTTCTGGATCATCGACTGGACCTTTTCTAGGACTTGAGGGTCAAGATCCTTTTTGGGATACTGGAATTTTTGGACAGGATCTCTTTGGCTCAGGAGCAGGCATTTATATCACCATCTCACCTGCGCTACCCGAAACATCTAATCCAGATGCAGTACGTTTTACTACTGGTTATTATTTTCCTGGTACAGAAGCTCTACGAGCTGACCACATCTTGACTCTCCCTTTATAAATGGTCCATTACACAGATACTACGAGTCTTCACACCGGGATTATCATGGCTAGCCAAGACCCTATTGGAACATCGCTTTTTTCCAGAGTCACCCCGACACTTCCACCCAGATGTCGTGTGTTAAATGCCTCTATTCCCATTCCTACGCAAATCACATCCAGAACTCCTAGTGCTCCCACTTCTTCTAGGCACTCTCATCCCAGTTTCATTCCGACACTTCCTCCCCCCCTTTCAGAAGACCTTTTACATCCTCTATCAGAGGCACTGATCCTAATGGAACCATTCTGTCATTCACACCAAATTACCAGATTCCTATTGGTGGACATTTTCACCAAGGAGGCTTGACTCGACCCCCCCTGGGAAAATCCCAATTGGAACCCAAATACAAATTGGCACACAACCCCCCATTCACAACCCTCGATTGGAGGACAACCCCCACCGACCCCACCCTATGGAAAAAACATACCTTCATCCTTGGCCAAATATTTGAACCATATGATACAACATAATCCTCAATCAACTGGGGGACAATAGCCTCAAGCTACATCCATTATACCCGCTGGTATAGGCCAACCATATCCAGGCACGTATAATCCTATTTGGGGCTCGAATGCTCAACCCCAAGCCCCCATTCAAGGGTACAACCCTATGAGTTACTTGCCTCCACAACAACCACCGAATCTGCCTAGATCCTCGCATTATATGCAGACTGCTTATGGTCCCACTAGTTTACCAATGGGACTCCCTCCCCAAAGCCACCAGTACCCACATGTGACCAGACAGTTACCCTTCTTAGCCACCCTGGATCTTCTAGATCTGTCAAGCATTTTAAATGATCTGATCCGTCACTCTCCCCAATGGCCCACCATTTCGTCCAAAATACCATCTGACATCCCTAAATTTGATGGAAAACCAGGAGAGGAGCTGAACAATCACATGATGATTTTTCACCTTTGGTGCTCATCCAACTCCTTGATGGATGACTCTATTCGTTTATGCCTTTTTGAACGAAACCTCATGGGCTCCACCACAAAGTGGTATATAGAATTACCACAAGGTTTCTTCATGAACTTCAACACCCTCGCTATGGCTTTCCTCACCCACTACCTGTTACCGATCTGTTATGAAACAGGGACCAAGATTTTGAGTTCTTTCAAAAAAACAAAAGCCACTCATATCTTCGATCACATTCATGAATGACAATGGAGACGACGTTTCATCAAACTCGAACTTCCCGATCACTTACTGGCAGAATGGTTCACAAAATCATTTGTGAATGATATCAGTCATGACATCGCCATGGGTGGAGTTGTCACAGAAGAACAAGCCATTAGTCATGCTCAATACCTTGACCTCGTTTATTCACAAACGGGTACTCTTTACGACTTACTCCCTGATGCACCTCGTCCTTCTACTTCCACCACTTCAACTACTCCTGTTGCTTCTCATGTACTCGATGGTGTGATTGGAACTTTCCATGCCCAACCACATTCTGCCCAAACCTCTAGCAACAACCCCAAACCCATTTCTTCAAATGTTCAAAATGCTTCATCTCCTACCCCTCCCACTGGCAAGACTTCTGAGGTAAACACTATCCAATCTACCCCCATCAGTAAAAACACATCCAGAAAAGGAAAGGGTAAGAATAAGGAGGAAAACAATACTTCGCAAGAAGAGAGAACCAAAAAACCACCTGTTGATGATAGGGATAAGTGCAAACCCCGATACCCTTGTCTTATTTGTGCTGATGATCACTACATGAAGGATTTTCCACAACGAGCCAAGGTTACTAAGTTCCTTCAAGAGACCACAAAACCACCCACTCCAGCCATCTTGTCACAACCCTTCCCTTCTCAATAATAGGCCCAATTGGTCATTCATGACCAACCATCCCCCTCCACTACATCCTATGTCTTAATGTGTAGAGGTGATTCAAAGAAAAGTGACATCACACTTACCACTCAAGCCAAAGATTATTCTTCCTCCAAAGAGAAGGTTGATGCTACACCTCCTTCACTAGCCCAACCATCTCGTACGACTCCACCTACCAACGGTCCTCTTCATCTCAAATGACCAAGCCTCGACACAGTCCTTCGCCCTACTCCAAAGGGCTTCATTCAGAGATCATATTTCAATCCTCATGCCCGTATTGCCTAGAACTATAATATTGTTGAAGATCTGGCCCAAGCACCATCCGCGATGTCATCCCTCGAAGTCCTTCAAAGTTTTCCTATACAACGGAAGGCAATATTGAAATCTATCGGTGGAATCGACCCTACAGACACGAATTTAATAATTTTTGACTTGGAAGATCACATTCCAAGGTTACCCTCTCAACTCACATTCCAAATACAAGTCATTGTCTCTGACAAAAATTTTTGTAGAACTGTTATTGACAAGGGCGCCTCGACGTGTGTCATGTCTATTACCTGATGGAAATCCATCAACTCTCCCCATTTGACTGAATCCCATAACACACTCAAAGCCTTTAATGGCTCTGTTTTTAAGCCTTACAGTGTCCTTTCTTCATTGCCAATCACCTTAGAAGGAAAAATGGTCCAAGTTGAAGTGGAAGTCTTTGACGCTCCTCTCGATTATAACCTTCTACTTGGCCATAGATGGATTGATTCCATGCGTGCAGTTGTGTTGAATCTTTTTCGTGTCATCCATTTCCCTCATCAAGGAAAGGTCATTGTCGTCGATCAATTATCTTTCTTTAACTCAGATGTGCATACTGGCAACATACCGTTCATTGCCAAAACCCCCCCGGATACGAGAATGTCGGTGTAGGTCTTCTTAAAGACTCTTCGTTAATGGGTAGCCTCCCCATCCCATTGCTCGATGTTCTACATCTGTCTATCGCTTCAATCAACATGATCTCCACCTCGATTCATGAAACTCCTATGTCCCATGACCCATGGATGGTACCCAACCCTGGTGATCATCTTCGTTACGGCGACGAAATGCCTTTGAGTCCAGTTGATTCCACCTATCAGGCCATTCAATCGACCACTCCTCCTACCCCCTCTCTCAATGATTTATCTCCAGATCCTTTCCATGTCATTTTTCCCACAGATGAGATGATTATGTCTATCATGGAAGACACCCCCTAGGACAATGGACATCACTATTCCATCCTCTTCCTGGAACAACACACCATCGAGAGATACCAATGGATCTCAACCCCGTCGACCATTTTTGTCATTTCCACCATTATTAAGCCTAAACATGATGTGTTTTTCGAAGGGAACTTAAGCAATATCTCACCCACTATTCCCCTCAACATATCCATCAAACCTAGAATTGTCGAAAATATGCATATCGGAGTTTTGTGCTCCCCTGATGAAATCATCACCTACAAGTCACTTTTAAAAGAATTTCATGACATCTTCACCTGGAGCTATGAAGAAATGTTGGGTATTGACCCCAACATTGTGATACATGAGATTAAGACATACCCAAATGCTAAACCCATCCAACAATGCCTTCATCCAGTTCACCCACGTAAAGTGGCTGCTATCAAGCTTGAAGTCGAGAAAATTCTCAAAGCTAGCTTTATTTACCCGGTGGCTCTCACTGACTGGGTTTCCAATCTTGTCTCGATCGACAAGAAACAAGGCACCATCCTTGTGTACATTGATTATAGGGATATTAAGAAAGCATGTCCTAAAGATAACTTTCCTACCCCCTTCGTCGACCAGATTTTTGACGATTGCGCCGGAAGTGAAATATTCTCTCTGATGGATGGTTTCTCCAGATATAATCAAATCAACATTGTTCCTGAGGACCAACACAAAACCACTTTTATTTGTCCTTGAAGCACTTTTTCTTATCGCAAAATTCCTTTCGGTCTAAAAAATGCTGGCACAACTTTTCAGCGCACTATGTCTTATGCCTTCCATGATATCAAGCACATCATGCAACTATATCTCAATGAATTACCTACTCATTCCATGCACCGTGTCGATCATCCAATACACCTCCAAGCCATTTTCCTCCGATGTTGGTTTTACCATATACGCTTGAACCCTCACAAATGTGTTTTCTGCGTAGAATCCGATCAAATTCTCAGTTTTATTGTTTCACGTCAAGGGATCAGGGTAGATCCTTTGAAGGTTGAGGCGATTCTCAATCTCCCTCCTCCTTCTTCGCTTTGCCAGTTACAAAGTTTGCAAGGGAAAGAAAACTTTATTCGTTGTTTCATCCCAAACTATGTCGAGCTAACTCTTGTATTTACACAACTACTCAAAAAAGGGTCTGAGTTCGTATGGGATACCATCACAAACAAAGATTTTGAAGCTTTGAAACTATCCCTGACACATACTCCGCTTCTCTTCCCCTCTGATTACAGTCACAATTATTTCCTCTACCTCACAGCCTTGGATTACACCATCACTATGGTTCTCATCCAGGAGGATTATTCTCATGATGAACATGTCATCTATTACTTGAGTCGAAGTCTAACGCCTACCAAAACCAAGTATTTACATGTTGAAAAACTAGCCTTGGCAGCCATTCAAGCAGTTCAATGTTTTCGTCTCTATATCATATCTCGCAAGACTACGGTAATTTCTAACTGCAACCCTATGCAACAAATTCTCACCCATCAACTGCTCAAGGGAAAATACTCCAAGTGGATCATGATACTACAGGATTTTGACTTAGAATTCAAACGCGCTAAGTCCAAGAAATCCTTAGTTTTTTTCGAGTTGATATGTGACTTTCCCTACTCTGAAACAGAAAATGTAGCAGCTGATTCATTACCTAATGAATCCCTTTTCCTAATTAGTTATGATGATCTTTGGTATGGAGATATCATCATATATCTCCAAACCCAGACTTTCCGACCCAATTTGGTCAGTACTAACTGACGTCAAACACGCTACCAGGCTCATCAGTATATTATCCTCGGTGATACTCTTTATCATCGTGTGATTGACTTAGTTTTTTGACGCTGCCTCATGTTTGACAAAGCCGAGAAAGCCTTAAATGACTGCCATTCTGGTGCCTGTGGTGGTCATATGTCCAGGTATGCTACTTCCCAGAAGATCTTACGAGTAGGGTATTTTTGGCCTTCTTTATTTAACGATTGTATAATTGTCATCCAAAAATGCCACGCTTGCCAGACCTACAACCATAAAATACTATCACATCCTACTCCTCTTCACCCTGTGGTCTCTGTTGGTCCTTTTGAGAAATGGGGTATTGATTTCATGACATGTCACCCCAACTTGGCCGAGGGGCATGGATACATTATTGTAGCCGTAGATTATTTTATGAAATGGGCCGAGGCTATGGCGAAATTTGACAATACCAGAAAGACCACGTCATTATTCATTTTCAATCACATCATAACCCATTTTGGTGTTCCTCAGGCTATCGTCACTGACCACGGTAGTCACTTTAGAAACTTCATGATGTCCAAACTCACTGAAAATTTGGGTCTTCACCACGAAAACTCAACACCCTATTACCCACAAGCCAATGGCCAAGTCGAAGCAATTAACAAAGTCCTCATTACCATGCTTAGATGAATGATAGGGATTCACAAAACAAGTTGGCACGCGATGTTTTTCTCACCATTGTGGGCCTACTGGACATCCATTAAGTCTACTATTGGGTTTATACCATTCTGGTTAGTCTATGGTCTTGAAGCCATCCTCCCGATTAAATGTGAGATACCCTCTCTGAAACCAGCTATCGAACTCCTCCCAAACACTTATGCCGAAGAAGAACGTCTGTTGTATCTCATGCGATTAGATGAAACTCATCGCGATGCCGCCCTAGTCATAGAAAAATAGAATAAACACGTCAAATCTCAATACGACAAACATGTCAAGCCTCGTGTTTTCTCTGAAGGTCTGGTTCTCCTTTACGAACAAGATCGGGACGTGCCAGGGGCTAGAAAATTTGAAGCTATGTGGCGAGGTCCTTACATTTTTAGACGAGTTTTAGAGAAAGGAGATTATGAGTTAGTAGACTACGATGGTATCCCTTTGAGTGAACCCAGAAATGGGATGCCTAAGATCACCTATGCATGAGTACTTGTATTTTATTGTATCATACTTCTTGTGTGTTACTGTAGTATGCTTTTTCGTTATCTGGTCTCTGCCCTTATGTTACATTGTGTTTGGTTTCCAGATGTTGGAGTCTTCGCTACCCCACATTGGCTTTGCTGATGGTGCTAGCCATAGTACTCAGAACCTTGCTTCTGCTGCTTGGGCAATTTATGCCCCTACAAACGAACTTATCACTCTATGAGGTGTGTGTCTCGATCATGCAATCAACAATATTGCAGAGTATAGTGCCATTATTGAATTGTTGATTGATGTCATCTCGCTCGGTATCTGTCACTTGGTTGTATGACTCGATTCGCAGCTAGTAGTACTACAGTTAAGTAATGTCTATGATATTCGAAGTCCTACTTTATTATGGGAATATTTATGAATTCACCTCTTGGAACGTTATTTTGATTATATTGAGTATCAGCATATTCCTAGATGTCTAAATACATTAACTGATGCACTAGCTAACTATGTGATAGATAGACATATGGGCCATTTATAAACCAACCACATCACTTGTATCTCACAACACAAGATAAGTTGGTAGAAGCCGTATATATGTATATAACGATCAAAAGTTTGTTTACAAAAAGTTTCTGTCCAAGGACCAACATTTCAAAATCTGAAGCTCATAGCTTCTACAAAGTAGTGTCATTGATGATGCTCACGATAACACACGACTGCCTGGGCCACCCTACGAAGCAGTCAACCAATAGACTCTGACACACCCATAGTGTGGTGCTGATAACGTCGAGGGACCTCCCCGATAGTCATATCTGGAATGTCACCAGTCAACCCCTCCAAGTTTTTCTCCACTACTTCATAGTCTTCGGGATCCCATCATGCTACTGGAGCTGACTCTCCTTGTCGCTAAATAGGAGAAGTCCCTGGTGGTCGATATGGCCCCATGTCTATGCCATCAAAAGGATATTTTTTTATTAATCCTTAGACAAATATAAAAAACATTTTATATGATAAAAATTACAAAAACATTTAAAAAGAACAAAATGTGTGCTTCTTACCTAGGTCACCCCACTGAGCATCCTCAGGTAGGGCTAAATTTGGTTCCCCTCGGAATTCCAATCTAGCATAGTCATAATCATTAACCATCAACATCTGTGGCCACAACCAGTCAAAGAATGAATCATTGTATTTGATGATAGGCCCAACTACATGTCGGGCCATGAGGTTGCACCACCATAGCATCCTCAGATCCTGTGGGGCCGGTAAACCCCACTCAACCTGTAATATCAGCAAGGGGACCCTCTTGAGAAAGAAGGACACCAAAAGTGATCCGTACCCGAATTACTTCAGGTTACGTCTCCTGCATTTTGTCAACTACCTCTTCATACTGCAAAGAATTGCGTTCACCCAGTTGAAGACTCGTGGCTCTGTACACTCGATGGCGTATTGGAGGTAGGTCTGGAGAGCCATGTGTGGAGATACACTCCCAACCATGCATACTATGGTGAACAATATGGTTCGCAGGGTCAAATCCTGGACCCCCTAGATAGCCACCTTGCCTTTGCTTCTTTCTGCCTCTGGAATGCAGTACTGGCAACAATACTCACTCATAGGGAGTCCGCCACCTTGGCTACTGGTCAAGCTAGCATGGTATCCACACCATGATAACCCTGTCAGAAAGTAGATATCCTTGATATCTAGGGTCAAGGTGTGGACTCCCACATGAAACAACTGCTGGTCCACGTCCCACATATGAACCAAGTACTCCAACAACCTGACTTGGGCTCTCATGCTTGAAATTCGAAAGAATTTCAGAATCCCGCAGTCTCGGAGAGAAGCAATGGTACCTGGGTCATTTCCGGCAATAGCATCATCTTCCTCATGCTCTCTTTCTCACCACTCCAGCATTATGACGGTCAAATACCTGCACAAGAACCATAAGAGAAGGGTCAACAACTCATTTCAAACCTTGGCACATTTTTCATTGAGCAAATATCATTTGAAAATTTCATGTTGCGGTTCTCGCAGGTGCCCCTTTAGAACAGTGTGAGATTCTCATAGGGGCCTTTTGGGCCACCTACGAGAATCATGCATTCTCACAGGTCCCATATGGCTAGCCCGCGAGAACGCCTAAGCGCAAGTTTTGGCCCTAAAACGAACTCAAAAACTTGAAAATTGCCAATGAAAATTAAAAATAAACCATGGAAAAGATGAGGGATCAAGAGCCTACCTCGTTGATGGAGACGGTTCATGAAATGGTTTCTTGTGCTTCCTGTGATCGAGCGATGAAATTTGAGGTAAAAAAGGTTGTTTTGGGCAAAGTTCTTGGCAAAATCACAATGAATATGGTAAAATCCCTTTTACCCACTTATATTTACTTTTTACCATTTTTGTTGATTTTTATATTATTTTATTCATCAAACCTAATGCCTAATATCCCTATGAGTGTAAATTTTTGCAAAGATAACGACTTTGAAGTCCACACAAAAGAGTATGGATGTTTTTTATTTTTTCGTCGTATGTACAACTGCTTTTTATAGTTTTTAGAAAAACTTTGAGCTAAGTCTTCATTCGTTCTCACGCTCGGAAATACATGAGAACGCAACCGAGTATACTTTTCTCGTCTTTTCATACTCATCATGGTAACACAAAAATGACGAACCCAAAGGAGTATTCTTTAATCTCTTTTCACACTCCTTAAAATGAAAAGATTGCCACGCGACCTTGTTCTGTTCACACTCATAAAAGTATCTAAACAAAACGTTCGATGGGCGATAGTTTATCACTTTTTTGGTCCTATCGAACTATTTTACGAAAACAGAACTGAGAGAGTTCACTTTTAAGTGTTTTTCCAGACTCTATAATCATGAAACACCTTCGAGTATTCTATCTTTGGACTCGTTAAACAAACATCGAAAGACCCGTAATGGGATCGATCCACTCCTTCCTAGGGTTCGTTAAATATACTTCGAGGGACTCATCCGAAGGATGATCTTACATCAACAAGAATAAGTTATCCTCCTCAAGCTTGCATAAAAATAAAGAGGTACTCGCCAGAAATGGTGGGGGGAAATTTAGGAAAGGGATATGTTTTCATATTCATATATTGGCAGTAAGTGTCGCTCTTGAACATGACACCCCCTATTCATTATCTGAATCCGGTTTGGGAAATCCATTTGTCTCTCATTTGACTTGCTACAAGGTCATATTCTGAGTCGTCTCTGAGTCAATGCTACCAAATCATTGGTCATGTCATTCATATGTTCAAGAGAATTTCATCTGAAACCTCTATTGAGTCATCCATATACAATTGTCCATTATCTCCATGTTGGCCTTCCCTGTGTCCATGTCCATCTATATTCATACTTTGTTTCACCTTCAAAATCTATTACTCATTTCATGTCATTGATGGGGGATACATCAAGGCTCTCCTGTGACGAGTTTTGTTCCGTCGACTCCAGCTCATTATCCGAAAACAAGACTTAGAAATTATTTGGTACCTTGGAACTTGCATGCCTTAATGGCAGGTTTCCTCACTTTCGACAGTGGGTTTTTATCATTGACCCCTGATCGGGAGATTCCATCAAATGTTCAACCTCAACTCATTTATTCATATTCAGTGGATTTTACTAGTGTACCTTGGGAGCCATTGACATTAATGGTTATTTCCCTTGCACTTGTTAGTGGTTTCACCATTGACCAGTAATCAAGTGGTTTCTACCATGTTTGACTTCATCACATGTAATCACATGGTTAGATTCGTACTTTCAGGTAATAGGATTGAATACCCTAGGTCCCATCTTTTTTATCCAGGTTGCGATGGAATATGTATAATTTGCGGACACGTAGATCCACTTTGTATGTCATGTGGCTATGTCGTTCTAATTTGAGTCTTCTTGCATAGATCCACAGTGTATTCCTGGTGGCTGTGCAGTATTTTTGATGGCATGGATCCACGGTGTATGATTGGTGGCCATGACCTACATTCACGATGTCATTTGTCTGTGATCTGAGTATGGGAATGCCTACCTCAAAATTGGTATTATATTCTGTAGATGCTTGATTATTTGCAGGTTTTCGATTAGGTGCACTCCTGGTTTTTGACACACACACACACAGTTTACAAAGTATTTCAGCTGTCATAGATTCTGGCCTCATACTTTGGGGGGAATTCTATTACACGTGATTTTCATCACTCTGATGATATCTGAAAAATGGTGTATTTAGGCTCCTAACAAGAACTTTGTCCTGAGAAAAGTGGCACTTGTCTCCTTCCAAAAAACATATTTTTAAAGTGAGTTCGTAGGCTGCCTATAGCCTAGGGTGTGAGAATACCTCATTCTCACAGTCCACCTACACTTGGGGTGCAAACTTCTCACAGTTTCCTCCATACATAGGGTGCGAACTTGTTTTTAAGCTTGGAAAGGAGAAGAGGTCTCGAGGGTTCTAGAAGGGAATCTTCTAGAAAATGAGTTGGCATTCATATGGTTGTCATTTTACTGAATTCTCAGATTTGATGGGATTATCCTCATCCATGTAACCATCTCACCTTCTCCTATATATTGAAAGGTTTCTCTTGGAAAAGGTTAAGAAAGATTAATTGAAGAATTGATGAAAGAATTGTGTGAAGAACCCTGCTTGGACAAAAGCTTGGAGACTCTAGTTAGTCTATCAAGAGGAATTGGATCTTCTTCATGCAAGTATAGAGCAAGTGTGTGTTTTGGAACCAAGGGTGAATGAAAGGAAGCTTGCGACATCAAGGTGATCAGGTTGTATCTTCTACTTTCAATTAATATGATACAACGACATGTCCCTTTCCCATAAAGTCACTCTTACTTTATTGTGTAATTCCTTGATCATATGCATAAGTTGACATTGAATACATTTTTCTATATTCACTTTCGTTAGTTTGTGTTGTCTTGGACTTGACTTCATGAGAGCACCGGAGCGAAGCGGGAGCAACAGAGACCTAAGGAAGCGATAGAAAGGTATGTCACTTATTCCTCCCTATTAGCAGATTCAATGATTACAACTTAGGGAAAGAGTCGTGTACTGTCCTGTTTTGTTCTAGATCCAGGTGGATCTAGGGAAATCTATTAGTGTCCACACCTACAGATTAATCTGATAACATGGGGATAAGGAGGTTCACTGACCATTCCTTAGTGATCTCCCCGAGGTCTTCTTCCA
The DNA here is from genome assembly GCA_009831015.1 of Picea engelmannii. NCBI lineage: Eukaryota > Viridiplantae > Streptophyta > Pinopsida > Pinales > Pinaceae > Picea > Picea engelmannii. The sequence goes on from ML812371.1 coordinate 131,237, forward strand.
TAAGTTTATAATATGACTGGAGCTTCTCTTTATGTTCATCTGCTCGTGTTGTAATGTTGATGAAGTGTCGATCTGCTCAAAATTTCATCAAGGGTCGGAACCTCTGTAAGGTGTTCGGAGTCATGTGAGGCTTAGCTTCGAAGACTCTCTTTAGCTATAGGTAATACATACAAAACACAGCATTCAATTGCCATTGTTTTTTCATATCACTTGAATACCAAAGGGTAGCGAACTTCACAACAAGCGGCTCGAACAACTCTATATTCGAGAAGGTCACACCTTCTGACATCTCCCAGGAAACAAAGGCAATGAGGATCAGGAGCCAGCTAAAGTAAAATTCATAACCTTGATCTTGTGCTTCTTGATAGTCTAGTTCCAATTGATTAACTAGGTACTTCGATCAGTTCATCTGTAGGCCTTCCGCGCACTTCCCTGCGAGGTCAATGACAAATCTGGTGACTTGTGTAGGTCGGTTTTTCCTTACTAACTTTCCAGCTATCACTTGACATTATAGGTGCACTGCACCACTTTGGATGGAAGCTACCTTGTAGCCTAATGTCCCTTTCTCAACATCCCTGTATGTATCCTTGATCTTATGTGCTAGTGCACGATTTGGGGCTTTTCCTAGATAAAACTGCCACGGGTTGGGTCCTTGCATAATTAGTCCTATGATCCTTTGGATCAATGTTGGGTTGACTATAATATAGTTTTATAGCCATAATTAGTTTCCATGGTAGCATGAGAGTAGTATCTTGACATAGGCATTGACTTCCTGGTGCCTTCCGAAGTGTGGGATTTTTATGACATTCAACAAGGTGGACTGCACGAGGTTCAAGGTCCATGACTGGGGGATTATCTTTGAATTCTTCCCCTTCATCTTGGTCAGGTATTTATACGGGGTGAGAATACTATAGATCTTTCGATCTCTGAGGTTGAAGTCACTGAACTTCAATGTTGTGATCTTTTCTTGGTCTGCTCGAACTGCGCGTATCCCCTTCGAGAGGTACACAGTGACTATGGTGTACTCAAAATCTCTTGGTACACTATCACGACTCACCGCACTGGCCAAAGGCGGGATGTAGTCGAGCAATATGGTCAGAATCAACTTCACATTTGCTAGTTCATCTTTGTGCTTGGTTCTCTTTTTCGTTGATGGTCGGGATGGTCTGACTCCATGAGCAGTCTACAGAGAGGCTTTCACTGTTCTCATCGATGAATCTTGTACACCTGCAGACATCGACATTGCTCTTTAATTCATGAGGTCAATGAGAACTTCTTCGACAACTTTCTCTGCAACACTGAACTCGTCTGACATACACACTCAGGGTTGGAAATCTTGGGTTCGAGGAGTAACTTAGACACTACAATGGGATAGAGGTAAATAGAACAATGATCACTATGAAAAATCAACGAGTTAGTGGGCTCAGATTCATGGTTAGTAAAAGTGTTCTCAGTGCAAGGCACAAGTAGATAAATAAATAACTTGGTAATGGATCTGTTGCAATGGGAGAGAAGCCTTCATTAACTCTGTTATGTCTGTTACGGTGAGGTCCAACGGTCTGGTGGCGAGCAATAAATTCCTTTCTACCTGTTCAGGGGGGCGTCGTCCTAACGGTTATATTGTTCCCAAGGACTATATTTCTTCACCCTTGTGAAGTGCCATGTGATGTTGTTCTGTTATCTCGGCGAAGTTCCAATTTTGCAAATTTTCCTTCTGTGAAGGTCCCTCTAGGACCTTTTGTAACTTGTCAATCTTAACTCTTTTCTTACTTACTTTTCTAGCCTTCTTTCCAGTGAGCTTCATCTCGGTATTCCTTTTTCCATTATGATTCTTATCTTCTATTGGCAGAGTTACTTCGCATTGATGAGATTCTTTCCTAAGATTCAAGGGTAATACTTCTTCTTTATCTGAAGTAGGTACTTCGGTCTTCTGTGGGTCCTCTAATGTTCTTGAAACGTCGACATCCAAGTCACTGGTGTTAAATAGCTTCGATCTATTCTTATGTACTTCAATCAAGTGTGTGATCCTTCTAGTCATGAAATCTTTTAACTCTTGCTTCTTTTTCTCTAAAAATTCTTCTTCCCTCCTTTTGATGTGATCTCTTTCAATCCAAGGCTTTCCTAGTAACATATCAAATGGTGCGTTGTCCTTAGTAAATTTAATAATCTCAAAATATTCCTCTATCAAAATTCTATTGGCATTCATAGATATCTCGGTGAGCTTTCCACATAGGTTTATCAACTTTCCTCTAAATAGCTCTATTCCTCCCAATGAAGGAGTCATAGCAAGCTTCCCTAAAAGTTCCCAAGTTCTTTTTGTCTTGATATTCACCTGTGTTTCCTCATCTAGAACACAATCAATGTCGAAGTCTCCTATTATTACTTCTATGCATGTTTTTTCTTTGAACATCTCTGATAAGCTGACATGTCAGTGGTCATTAAGGGTTTCTTTCATCTGTAGAAATACTTTCTCTAATTCTTTCTGGGGTTCTGCAATAATAGTAGTTTTTGGATCTTCCTTAGGGTTTTCTTGTCTCATGTTCATTCCTTCAATCTTAGCAATTAGTCTAGGACAATCCAATACTTTGTGTTCCATAGCTTTACAACAAAGACAACTAGGTCCTCTGCTAGGGCATTCCTTAGAAAGATGTCCCGGTCTTCTGCAACTGTAACAGAGGGTTAATCCTCTCTTTCTTTTAAATGATCCCCAACTCTTCCTGTACTATGCGTTAGGATCATAGTAGCTAACCTACAAACATTTCTTTCTAGGATCTTGCATCCACTTGTTAGTCCAAACATTCTTTCTATGAATAGGTATAACATATCTTTCACTATTCTTATCAGATCTACTCATATCAAACCTTCTTTCATCTATTAGTGCCCTAGTTTTCAATCTAGGACAAAATCTATCAAACATACCTAGATCCATACTGTTGAAACAAAAATTTCCAGTTATCTTACTTCTACAGAGCACAAAGCTTTCATATCTAGAACTTTTTCACTATTCTTACCTTTATCAAAGTACAGAGCTTGTAGATATTACCTCTTTTCTTGGCACAAAGCTTCACAGGTCAACTATAATGCTATGCACTAGGGAAATATATCTACGCATGGAGCTTTCATAGTTTCAGGTCGAATATTTTCACAAAGCTTCTTCTTCTTTAGTTACCAACAATAATAGTTTCAGGTCCTGACAACAAAACCATTTGTTGGCATAGGGGAAAACCCAAGGTTCAACGCTACAAAAATGCACCAACAAAACCCTAACTACCATCCCTTTCAGAAACACCTGCGAAGCAGATGAGGTCTCACTCGAGGTAGAGGCAGGGGTGGTTGCAGGACTCCAATGTCTGCAACCTTAGCTAAGACACAGATCTGTGATTGTAATACTTAATAGAGAACTTAGCACCGACGGTTCATCAATATTTAACCACTCTATACTCCGTAGATAAAACATAGCATCGCATCATTCATTCAGATATGATGTATCTAAGCACTTATAAAAGAGATATAGATTAGATCTAACAGATTCAAGCACTAAGAACATTCACATAGGTAAGATCTAACATCCATATACATCATTGGCACAAAGCATAAACAAATCTATCTATTTATATCAAATCACTTAGCAAGTAAAGACATAAACACATCAATACATCGCACAAAGCAAAGCAACACAGCATGTACATGGTTCACCCCCACCCTGGGGCTACATCCACCAACTCTTCTTCTTTATTATCTTTGTCAAGCTTCTTACAAGCACATAGCATCAAAATCCTACTCCATAGAAGATAGGAGATTTGTGCGCACTCTGCTAGATCCTCCTTCTTTAAGGTAGGGTACAACACCAAGCCTTCTTACAATTACTTGTACGTAGCTCTGAAAGTCTCACACAATATGCACAAAGCAAGTACTTAGCACTTATCACTCTTGCAATCCCTTGATCACACAGATCGGATCTCTACCACTTAGCACTACTTCCCACTTTCATCACTTATTACATCACTTAGTCTTCTATATATACATTACAAAAGTGGGCCTAAGCAGGGGTAAACCCATGGGTCGACATTCCCATACCCATTGCATAATCCCAATACCCAAAAATCCCTAAAAAGGGGCTGAGATCCCATGATCTCTGTTTCGTCTTACGCTTCACCTTCGACAGCCTGTCGAAGTCCCAAAATGGTTCAAATATGACTAAGAATCCACAAAACTTGGTCAAGGGACAACATTCGGCTTGCTTGTGTCATCCGAACATCATTAACACATGCCCCATACATCCTCCTACTCATACATTTGCAAAGGGAAATGGGTTTGAACCCTTCCTGGAACCATGCCCAATCAGGCACTGGGAAACCAAGAAAGGAACATAACAGAACGAGCCTTGGGAGATCTAGTGGCCCAAATTTTTGGTTGCTACATGGAATCAACTCCCTCTTAATCTTATTAAGAAAATCAACAACCAACATTTCTTATCCCTTAGATCAAAAGGCTAATATTTAGGGCACCAAATCAAAGGTTTATGCTTGACAGGGGCCAACACTCGACCCATGCAAATACGACACTGAAAAGTGTCATCCTCCATGGAATTCTAGCTACCACACTGGCATAATACATTATAACGACATCATCCTCTACAAGCATAAAAATGGGTGGAACCTTGTGTTGGAACCCCTCCCTATCTACACCAAGATTCAACAAGGTCTTCGATGTAGATCCTTCGATGCTTCGGTTATCCGGTGACCCGGTTAACCAGGCCTCCACCTCTAATTCCTAATTATTCAATGACGATTAGATGGTTGAGGTTTATCCTCCCCTTTGATCCAACCACTATTGTTCACTCCCAGTTTAAATGGGCATTTCAATGGGTTAAGGGTAGACTACAAAACCCTAATGACAGAACCATGTCCAACCAGGATCCAATGGTTTCTTCGAGGGCCAATTACAACACTTAGCCCAAATACTTATCCCTTTCATGGATGATCAATATTGATCATCCACTCCAGATCAACAACTATTGTTCTCTTTGTTTTAAAAAAAATGGTTTGCAATAGGGATAAGGGTGGTTTTCGGACTTAACAACCCGCATTCTTCCTAGACTCATTTTGGTAGGGTTTATCTCAACTCCTCCAGGCTCTTAAACCACTTCCCAACATGTAAGAAATGCTCTAACCCAAACACCCAAATGCAGATTTCATATGCTGTAAATTGTCCATTTCAAAGGGAAGGAAAACACAAAGTTAACAACCTGCAGTGAAATCCCTCATGCCATTAGTATAGTTAAGTTATTAAATCTTGAAGGGGGTATTACAGTACTCCATTCATCTCAAAATTTAACATTCATTCCTTAATTATAAAATTATTTCCCTTTCAGAGTAAATCCCAATATAACAGGTATGATACTATGTACATAGGACAAGCATAGACACACAACCATTCCTTTTCCTTATAGATTCTTTCCCATAGCTATGCAATTACATCCACTATATCAATATGGAGATTTTTTATCCTTTATATGTGCAAAACATACACAACACATACAGTTTCCATGATTACACTAGTACAAAGGCTTGCAAATGAATCAAATGTTAATCCCATTAAATAGACATACACACTCATGAATGAAATACATGAACCAATCATTCATTTTATTCAATTACATAGAGTACAAATAATACTTATTTGTTTACAATTTGTAGCCAACCCAACTGACTAAGGGTGAAGGCATTTCCACTCAACCATAGGCTCATATGCACTAGTTCTCTACAGTTTGGCCACCCCCGTGCCAAGCCATGATACCACTAGGGAATCCTCTTAGACTCTCAGAGCAATTAGAAAAGTGAAGGTTGTTCTCCTTCACAAAAATACTGTTGAAAATTATGACACCCACCATGTCCAGGGCCTCCATGAGGTTTGTCAAATTCCCTCCCAGCATCGAGCTCGCGGTTCTCTCAACTCAGGTTGGGTTTTTGGATTCTCAAACCAAACAAAAAATATATTCTTTCTATGATTCTCATTTGTCTTCGCTTGCACTAGCTCTCCTTTTATTCCACAAGCTCTCCTATGCCATCCTCTAGAGAAAATCTCTCTTCCTCAACACACACTCGTGTGCTTCTTCCTTGCTCTCTCGTGCACCCATAATTCTTGTATGTCTTGAAGTTTCTTCCTTCCTTTCAATGCACTTGGATGGTTCATGTTCTTGCATGGATGTACCATTCCATTACTCCCATTCATTTATGTGCGAGGTCCTTTCCAACTTCCCAATAATCCTTCATAAATTTTTTTCTTCAACTTTAAGCTAGAAGGAAATACATGTTATTTCCCCCAAAATAATTTAACAAGGTGACTTGGGATCCCTTGACATAATGAATCACTTTCTCTTTTCTCTAGTGGTATCATGGCTAGTACTTTAAGGATTCACCCTTCAATTAGTTTTTTGGATTGTATATTATAATTTAATACATTTACATGGTTTTCAAGCCATAACATGGCAATGTTATCTCAGTGTTGAGATAACTGTTACTAATCATAATTAATTCAAGGATTTAAAAATGGGGTGTTACATTCCCCTCCCCCTTAATATGAACTTTTTCCTCAGTGTTCTTTTCATCTCAACAACACCTACCATGCCTTCATATTTCTGTTGCTTCAACATTATCTTCCTCTCACGGGTCTGGTCTTCTCTCGGACCCCTAACATTCCAACATATACTAGCACAATACTTTCTTGTTCAATTCATGGATTTGCATCTATATGGATGCCAAATTTACTTGACTCGTTGTTTTTCCTTGACACACTCACTATTCTCATGACCTCAATTAATAGATAACAAGAGTTATCCAAGTCTACTCTTCCTTGTGGTCACTCACCTTCTAGGCTCATGCATCCCCTTCTTTGTTGAAAAGTCCCTCGGGTGATCATCTTGCATGACAAGGATTTCTCACATAGGATGAGCTTAGACACTTCACCAAATCTTACACCTGAGTCATCCATCGGTCCCACTCTGTCGAGGTTTTCCTCGAGCTTGTTCTAACACTACACAACCATATCAAGGCAATCATGTCCTATAGGTTGTTATAATACTGAGAGGGGGGTGAATGAATATGATCACTTTTACCACTTTTAATCAAATATATAAACTTCAACTTTATAAAAAATATATCATCTATGATTGCATTCAATATATCATGAGAATATAACCATAAGTAGTACCATTCAAAAAAATCACACCGCATACACAGTACACAATAATTTACATGGAAACCCAAATGGGAGAAAACCATGGAACTCTTTATTATATATCAAATATTACATTCATTGGAAGCACCAACTTCTCAATTCTCCAGCTACAATTCGAAGGAGGCTCCAACCCCCTATTTACAGGCTCCAACCTAAAGGAAACTTCAACTCCCTTATTTACCTGCTACAAATGGAAGGAAGATCCAACCCCCTAGTTTACAGGCTCCAACCTAAAGGAATCTCTAACTCCCTAATTTACTAGCTACAACTGGAATGAGGCCTCAACCCCCTAGTTTATAGGCTCCTGTTGGATTACTTAGAGGGGGGGTGAATCAATAATATATATTTTTATTCCTTTTAACCACAGTATATAAGTCTTATTTGTCTTTATGATCAATATAACATTATCATCCAATAAGTGAAGAGTAAATAAATAAAAAATGAACAATCATACACATACACATTACACCAGTATTTTTACATGGAAACCCAATGCGGGAGAAAACCATGAAATGTCTTTTCTTATATGCTTTTAAGAATTACATTCATTGGAAGAGCCAACTTCCTTTATTTTCCACCTGCAACTGAAAGGAGGATCTGACCCCCTATATTTTTAGGATACAACTTGAGGTAATTTCCAACTGCCCAATTATCTGGCTAAAACTAGAAGGAGGATACAACCCCCTATGCTCTCTAGCTACAACCGAAAGGTGGCTACAACCACATATTCTTGCCCTATCCTTCCGCCATGAAATATAAGTGAAATGATGAAACCACTATTGTCATATAGTTGGCTTAGGTTGATAAAAAGTTGGTATGGATTGTTGGTTGTCATTTATGTCAACCATTGGAGAGTGATATTGTATATTGATGTCAACCCTTAGTGATTGATGTCAACCCTTGGAGAAAGTTCGGTAGCACAAAGGTTTGGGTAATGGACCCAAGGTTGTTTCATGTATAATGGTATGATTTTTAATATATTTGAAGGTAAGACTATTCTAGATATATATTACATGTCATTTGATTTTCGGTGGTATGTGGAACATCACATAACTCCTCACGGTTAGAGAGTTATGGCCATGAGAAGTTGGAGAACCTAGGTTTGGGTAATGGACCCAAGTTTGTTTGATGGATAATGGTATGAATTTTGATATATTTATAGGAAATACTATTCTATATGGATAGTACATGTCATTCCATTTCCATTGGTATGTTGAACGTCACATAAATCCTCACGGTTAGAGAGTTGTGGTCATGTGAAGTTGGAGAACCCTCATGAGTCATCTAGAAGCCCCAAAAGGTCAAAGTAGTCAAAGTGGCTTAAGAGATTTTAGAAGGTAAATAATAAAGTGAAGTGATGAGTGTACTATAATTCAAAGTGAATACAAAATAAATTNAGAAGCCCCAAAAGGTCAAAGTAGTCAAAGTGGCTTAAGAGATTTTAGAAGGTAAATAATAAAGTGAAGTGATGAGTGTACTATAATTCAAAGTGAATACAAAATAAATTATTTAAATAATAAAGTTAATGGAGAAATTGGAAGTGGGTTAACCCTAAAATAAGGAAAGTGGGTTAAGATGGTTAAAAGGTAACCCCTTGAGGAAGCTACATGAAAGTATACATAAGAGGAAATGCTTTATCATTTTAATCACACATGAGAATATTGAATATCTACAGGTTACTGAGGTAACCAAAGGATATCTAAGCTAAATTTCAGAGGGAAGGTGAAGTAAAGAAGGCCAAAATTCAAGGGAGGATAAATTCGTTTGATTATTCTTTCTAAGGTATATTATTTATTGGTCATCTCACCATTTTCTCAATAAATTTTTTTTCTAGAATGATTCATACCATGAAATTGGGAGGACATTGAGGAAACATATCCAAGTAGTTTTTGTACAAATTTCATCTTGTGAGTCATTGTATTTTTGGAGTTACATGTCGTGGACAATAGGGTTTGTGACTAGTCCTGAAACTAGTCTAAAACAAGTGTTTCGGGTACAAACTTCATAACTTCTTCATAACAGATACAAATTCTGTAATACCAAATGTGTTGGTTATATTACATTCTTTATTATTCTGAATAAAATTTTCAGATCCATACAACAAATATTCCGTGTGGGGCATGCTCTATAAGTTCGCTCTCCAGAAAAAGACAAAATTCAACAAGGTATGCCATTTTTTCTATAAATTCTTTTCTGAGAGGTTCCAAGTAGTGAAACCTGGAGGAATTGCATAAAACACACTGAAGAACATTGTGTATTATTTTCATATCTTTATTCATTGCAGGTACATAGTTATGATTATTTCAAGTTAAGGTTGTTGACTAATCCAAAACTAGTCATGTGAGACTAAAGTAAAGTTTGATGAAAATGCTAGTCTCTTGTTGTTAAAGTTAAGGAAGGTTTATAGGTATGTGATCATATACACCAAGTCTATTACAAAGTTACAAATCAGATTTGGATGATGAAATTGATGAGGGCTTTTGGTTGAGATACATGTTGGGTGCATGGTTGAGGAAAGTATTTGATGAGTTGGCACATACATGAGGTGTATAGTTGATGATGTTGGTACATCTTGATGAGTCATAGTTGATGATTAGTTGATACGTGATTGGTACATACTTGGTACATGGTTGGAGGCACTTGTTAGTAGTATTGTTGACACATGGTTTATGGATGATGTAGCATACTTGTATTGGTATATTATTAGAAGCACATACTGATCTTGGTGATGATTATGAGTTGTTGTGTTATGCTTGGTTGATGCACATATTTGAGAGTTTCTTGGTGATTGATCTTGATGAGTAGATCTGATTTGGTTGATAATATTGATGAGACAGGTTGTTTGGACAGGTTGTTGTGATAGGTTTTCGTATAGGTTTGGTGCATGGTTGATGCACTCGTTGATGGTACATGTTGGTGCATGGTTGATGCACTTGTTTATGGTACAGGTTTATTATGAGTTGTTTGGTACAGGTTGGTTTATGGTTGATGGTACAGGTTGATTATAGGTTGAGGTACAGGTTGATGCATGGTTGATGCATGGTTCAAGTTATTGGTATAGGTTGTTTGGTATAGGTTGATTAGTACAGGTTTACAACAGTATATCTCACAATGATAGTGTGATAGTGGTTTCATCATTCTACTTATACGTCAGAGAGGTTGGACAGGGCAAGGACAGGTGGTTGTAGCCGAAGAACATAGGGGGTTGTAGCCTCCTTCTAGTTGTAGCCAGAGAGTTGGGGAGTTGGAGATTCCCTCAGGTTATAGCCTGCGAAACTAGGGGGTTGGAGCTTCCTTCCAGTTGCAGTTGGAAAACAAAGGAAGTTGGTGCTTCCAATGGATGTAATTATTAAAGACATATAAGAAAAAACATTATGTGGTTTTTTCCCACTTTGGGTTTCCACGTAAAACACTGGTGTATTGTGTATGTGTGTGATTGCTCATTTGTTCATTGTTTATTTACTCTATAACTATTGGTTGATAATGCTACATTGATATAACACTTGTATTTTATGGTGAAAAAGGATTAAATTGCTATATTATTGATTCACCCCCCCTCTCAGTAATCCAACAATTGGTATTAGAGTTGGTTACTTCAGGAAATAGTTTAACCACTGGAAGGAGATCATGGATTATTCTAAGAATGGAGTACCAATGTTTAATGGTCAGAATGGTTTTAAGTATGAGATGTGGAGAAGAAGGATGAAAGTGTTTTTATAGGCACATGGACATTATATTTGTCTATCAGTTGCTACAGGATATGATATTTCAAAAAGGGAAAAGACTGCAGCCAAGAAGGAATTGAAGAAGAATAAAACAATAGAAATGGATTTCATCTGGGAAGGATTACCTAATCTGGTAAGAGAAAATGTTGGAAAACATTCATCAGCCAAAGAACTTTGGGATAAGTTACATGAAACATATTCTCCACCCATCACAGATTCAAAAAATGCCAAAGAAGACGCAGATACAGATCAAGAAGAATTATGTTCACTATGTCAAACAGATTCAGAAGATGAAGAGTACATAATCACCAGAGAATTGATTAGTGATTTAGATGAATGAAGAGAAGAAAACAAGTCACTCAAGAAAGAATTGATGAAAAAAAAGGAAAGTGTTCACATTTTTGAAGAAGCCCAACATGTCATCGAGAACTTAAGAACTCAGCTTGAAGAAGCCCAAAAGATCAAAGAAAATCTTGAATATCAAAAGAAGTATTTGGAAGCCAACATAGAAGCACAAAAGGAAGAAGCAGAAATGAGAGAGAATATATTGACAAATCATCTTAAGGAAAGAACTAACGATCTAAACTAGCTTGAGGCAGAGTTTGGTCAAGAAGAGAAAGGACTTGAAGAAGAAATAATCACATTAAAAATTCATCTTGAAGAAGCGGAAAAAACAGAAGAAGTCATGAAGTCTTAGATAATGAAGAAAGAAGAAGAGGTTGAGAATCTTGAAGAAGAAGTTGTAACATTGAGAAGCAAAATCATCAAGCTCAACAAGAACGTTGAAGAGACAGAAGCATCCACATCAGTTATAGAGAATTAAGAGAAGCACTCAAGGTTGCTAGAAAAGAAGAATGAAGAAAATATAAAGAGTTATGCAGAAGTACTCAAAGGAAGGAATCATGGTCAACCAGAATCTAAGAAAACTATTGAAGATACATCTTCAATAAGACCATTCATGTTTAAGCCACAAAGAAGCTTCAATCGTGATCATGATCAGTCAAGGCAGAAATTCAGAAGGACTACATCACAAAGAATATCATTCACTCCCAGGTATGCAAATTTCTTTTATGGTCATTGTTTTTATTGTACTAATTTTGGACATAAGGTTGCATATTGTAGGGATTATAAAAGAAATGTTCAAGCAAGAAGTGCATATGTGGCTCCATGTAACATTGAATGTTACAAATTTCATAAATATGGACACATAGCTAGTGATTGTAGAAGCATGCTCAATACTTCCATGAAGCAAAACATTGATATCAGATATAAGAAAGTATGGATAAAAAAACATGAAGAATAAGTGAACAAATACCAGGTCCCAGAGATAGCAAGATTGGAAATAAAATGAGATGAAGAAAATTCTACAAAGAAAAATAAGGATGTCAGATACAGAAAGGTTTGGAAAATAATTGAAAGAAAAGAAGGATAGGTAAATAAGGAACAAGTTCAAGATATTGTACTTTCAGGCATTGTAGTGAAATATGAATCCATAGACAGAAAGAAAGAAGTCAGAGCTCGGAGAAATGATGAATCTACCAATGAAGATGATGATGAATACACATCAGAGAAAGAATTGTTTTGATCCATATGGTTTAGAGACTCCCAGGTAATATGAATATTAGACACAGGGATTCTATGCAATAGTTGTTACATACCAAAGAACCATCCTTTGAGCATCTTGCAAAGTTTGAGAAGACAGATCCAGAGTAGTCAATTAGCAGAAGTACAATTTTATGGATTAATCAAGACTTCATGATAGTATAGTGATAAATGGGTCATCATTATGGACAGTTGCACAAGTAGAGTATTGGACAGTATGGAAGAGAGCATGGATTCATATATTGGTTCAAAGAGTGGTTCAAATACAAAGGAACATTAAAATAATGGATGATAATTACACAGGAACTGGCTCAAACAATGCTAATGGATTCCAAATTGACAGATATTTTTTGGACACATGCAGTGCATACAACAATTCACATTCAAAATGGAGTAATGCTCAGAAACAACAATGACAAAACTCCTTATGAACTATGGAAAGGAAATGCAGACAACAACCTCTACATCGAGGTAACTCAAGGTAGTGTTTTATTAATTGAAATTTATGTTGATGATATTGTTTTTGGAAGTACTAATGACAGGTTAAGCCATAAATTTGAAAAGGATATGCAGAATGAATTTGAAATGTCATTACTTGGAGAATTATCCTTCTTTCTAGGTCTTCAAATATGTCAAAGAAACCAAGGAATTTTTATTTCTCAAACTAAGTATATAAGAGAAATGCTAAAGAGGTTCAAAATGGAAGATTGCAAACCAGTTACCACTTTTATGCAAATCAATTGCAAGTTTAGAAAAGATGATGATTCAAAGTCTACAGACCAGAGGCAATATAGGTCAACGATTGGTAGCTTACTATATGTGACAACATCTATACCATATGTAATTCAGGCAGTTGGATAGGTGGAACGATTTCAAGCAGCACCAAAGGAATCACATGTCTTAGCAGTAAAGAGGATTTTCAGATATCTCAAAGGAACAAAAGAGTTTGGATTATGGTATCCAAAAGGAAAGGATCTATCACTTATTTCCTACATAGATGCATATTGGGCGGGTTGCATTGATGACAAATGAAGCACCATTGGAGAAATGTTCTACTTGGGTGAGTGTTTAGTATCATGGTTAAGAAAGAAACAATCATCAGTATCCTTATCTATAGCTGAAGTAGAGTATATTGCAGCAACAACATGTTGTACACAGGTGAGATGGATGAAACACAATATGACAAATATACAGGTTGAGTATGATGAGCCCATTCCAATCTATTGTGATAATACAAGTGCCATCAATATCTCAAATAACCTAGTGATGCACTCCAAGATGAAGCACATTCCAATCAAGTATCACTTTCTATGGGAACAGGTTGCAGAGAAGAACATCAGAGTTGAATATGTGGGCACAAAATAACAAGTGGTGGACATCTTTACAAAACCTCTTCCATGAGAATCCTTTGAGTATGTTTGCCAGAGACTAGGAGTAATTTCTACTCCAAAATGAATGCTTTTGAATTCTTATCTTATATGTTTTATATGTACACGAGGAAGCACCATAAATAGGATAATTCAAGTTGGGAGATCAGTTTTAGGAAGAGTTATGTTAGGGGGATCATCCCCGGATTGAAAGATACATTTTCCATTGATGACAAAGGGAGAGAGATTTATCATATGTAAAGGTAAATTCTTGGAGAGAGAGAGTAGAGGCATGTTTCCAAGGGGAGTGATTGTCAGAAGGGAAGAATTAGAGATATGAATTCAGAGTGATACCCTTTGTCAAAGGGGGAGATATTATTCATATGAAGTGAGAGAGAGTAATCAGAGGCTTATAAACACAAAGAAAAATCAAAGGCATGTAGACAGGGGGAGAAACCCCAAGGAGAGTTCAGTAAGAGGGAGTATCCCCAAAGGGAGATACCCTTTTCCATTGATGTCAAAGGGGGAGAGATAGAAACATTGATGAGGAGTATAATCATTAATGTTATCATGAATAAGTGTTTCCATCAATGCCAAAGGGCGAGATTATCAGAAAGTTGTCTTAGGTATATGGATAGTTGGTTGTCATTGATGTCAACCATTGGAGAGTGATATTGTAGATTGATGTCAACCCTTGGAGAAAGTCTGGTAGCGAATTTCGGTAGCACAAATGTTTGGGTAATGGACCCAAGTTTGTTTCATGTATAATGGTATGCATTTTAATATATTTGAAGGTAAGAATATTCTAGATGAATAGTACATGTCATTCCATTTCCGATGGTATGTGGAATGTCACATAACTCCTCACGGTTAGAGAGTTATGGCCATGAGAAGTTGGAGAACCCAGGTTTGGGTAATGGACCCAAGTTTGTTTGATGGATAATGGTATGACTTTTGATATATTTGTAGGAAATACTATTCTATATGGATATTACATGTCATTCCATTTAAAGTGGTATGTGGAATGTCACATAACTCCCCACAACTAGAGAGTTATGGCCATGTGAAATTGGAGAACCCTCATGAGTCATCTAGAAGCCCCAAAAGGTCAAAGTAGGCAAAGTGGTTTAAGAGATTTTAGAAGGTAAATAATAAAGTGAAGTGATGGGTGTACTATAAGTCAAAGTGAATACAAAAGAAATTATTTAAATAATAAAGTTAATGGAGAAATTAGAAGTGGGTTAACCCTAAAATAAGGAAAGTGGGTTAAGATGGTTAAACAGTAACCCCTTAAGGAAGCTACATGAAAGTATAAATAAGAGGCAAGGCTCTCTCATTTTACTCACACTTGAGCATAATGAATATCTACAGGTGACTTAGGTCACTAGAGGATATCTAAGCTGAATTTCAGAGGGAACGTGAAGTAAATAAGGCCGAAATTCAAGGGAGGATAAATTCTTTTGATGATGCTTTCTAAGGTATGTTATTTACATGTCATCTCACCATTTTCGCAATAAATATTTTTCTAGAATGATTCATACCATGAAATTGGGAGGCCATTGATGAAACATATCCAAGTAGCTATGGCACAATTTTTATCTTTTGGGTCGTTGTATTTTTGGATTTACATGACGTGGACAATAGGGTTTGTGGCTAGTCTTGAAACTAGTCTAAAATAGGTGTTTCAGGTAAAAATGTCATAACTTATTCATAATAGATAAAAATTTAATAAGACCAAATGTCTTGGTTAGAGTACATTTGGTAGTATTCTATGTACAATTTTCAGATCAATACAACAAATATTTTGTGTGGGACATGCTCTACACGTTCGCTCTCTAGAATAAGCCAGAATTCGACAAGGTATGTCATTTTTTTTATAACTCCTTTTATGAGAGGTTTCAAGTAGTGACACTTGGATAAATTGCATAAAACACACTGACTCACATTGTGTACTATTTTTAGATCTTTATTCATTATAGGTACATAGTTATGATTATTTCAAGTTAAGGTTGTTGACTAATCCAAAACAAGTCATGTGAGACTAAAGTAAAGTTTGATGAAAATGATAGTCTCTTTTTGTTAAAGTTAAGGAAGGTTTGCAAGTATGTGATCATATACACCAAGTCTATTACAAATTTACAACTCATATTTGGATGATGAAATTGATGAGGGATTTTAGTTGAGGTACATGTTGGGTACATGGTTGAGACAAGTAGTTGATGAGTTGGCACATACATGAGGTGTATAGTTGATGATGTTGGTACATATTCATGAGTCATAGCTGATGAGTAGTTGCTACGTAATTGGTACATACTTGGTACATGGTTGGAGGAACTTGTTAGTAGTATTGTTGACACATGGTTTATGGATGACGTAGCATACCTATATTGGTATATTATTAGAAGCACATATTGATCTTGGTGATGATTATGAGTTGTTGTGTTATGCTTGGTTGATGCACATATTTGAGAGTTGTCTTGGTGATTGATCTTGATGAGTAGATCTGATTTGGTTGATAGGATTGATGAGACAGGTTGTTGTGATAGGTTGTTTGGACATGTTGTTGTGACAAGTTATTCGTATAGGTTTGGTGCATGGTTGATGAACTCGTTGATGGTACAGGTTGAGGTACATGTTGGTGCATGGTTGCTGCACTTGTTTATGGTACAGGTTGATTACAGGTTGAGGTACAAGTTGATGCATGTTTGATGCATGGTTCAGGTTATTGGTACAAGTTGTTTGGTGTAGTTTTATTGGTATAGGTTTACATCATTATATCTCACAGTGATAATGTGAAAGTGGTTCCATCATTCTACTTATATGTCAGGGTGGTTGGACGGGGAAAGGAAAGGCAGTTGTAGCCACCTTTCGGTTGTAACCGAAGAACATAGAGGGTTCTAGCCTCCTTCTGGTTGTAGCCAAAGAATTGGGAAGTTGGAGCTTCCCTCAAGTTGTATCTTGAGAAACTCGGGGGTTGGAGCCTCCTTCCAGTTGCAACCAGAAAACAAAGGAAGTTGGTGCTTCCAATGAATGTAATTCTTAAATACATATAAGAAAAATCATTTTGTGGTTTTGTCCCATTTTGGGTTTCCACGTAAAACACATGTGTACTGTGTATGTCTGTGATTTCTCATTTGTTCATTGTTTATTTACTCTGCAAATATTGTATGATAATGCTACATTGATATAACACTTGCATTTTATAGTGAAAAAGGATTAAATTTCTCTATTATTGATTCACCCCCCTCTCAGTAATCCAACAACTGCCACACTATCACTATGAGATATATCGTTGTAAGCCCATACCAATATGTGCCAACAACCTGTAACCAACCCATAACAAAGACATGTGATCAACCTATACCTGTAACCTTCTTGTACCAACAAAAACCCACATGTACATGACTTGTCTATGTTGCATCTCGCGTATGTATGTGACATGTTTGTACTACAACCTGCGTATATACACATCATGTCTCTACTGCATCCTACGTATGCCTTTTGAAAACTAGGGTTTTCACATTTCTGAAAAAATCTAACCCTTTGTTTCCTCTGTTACATCAACCTGCAACCTGACACTATGTCCAAACTGTATTTGTTCCCTATAAATACATCCTCATACATATCCCTTAACCAAGTGCATCTATATCTCTCTATTCATGTGCTATAGAAGTGTGTATAATCATGAATAAGTATAGAAACACTCACATAGAATAGACATCAAACCCTTACTGATATACAACCTCTCAATACATCAACCACTTCACAAATACAAGATCTCAACCATGTACCAAAAAAACCTTTAACCATATTCCAATAAATACAAGATATGCATCAACACTAACAAGATGTACCAATGATAGATATTAATTATACCAGCTCTTTATTTATGTAGATATGAATTATATAGTAAGTTCCATGTAGTTAATATCCTCTCTAGGGAAAATACTCAAGCCCCCATAACCATTTCTCATGTAGACAAAAAAATCCAAGTACTCATATAAATAAGACATACCTTTTGAACCTATAGATAGATATGTTGTACCTGATCATTGTAGACTTTATTGGGAGCTTGATTTCAGACTCTAGAGAACTGACATCTTCATATCCTCAAGTTTTTATGGATTTTACCTCATGTACATTCCATGTTATACTTCCATCCCACGTATGTACATTCCCTTATCCACTGCATCCAGGGTACACCTAAAAAAATAGGGCTTTTTCAGTATTTTCTATAATTCTGAAACTTTCACCTTCAACCCTGTGTGCTGCCTTAGACTTGCATAACTTCAAATGTATCAATGAGTACCTACAATAAACCTTACACAATAATAGATATTCAATGTGCTCAATAGGTGATAATAGGAGAGCCTTGCTCTCTTATTTATACTTCCATGTAGCTTCTTCAAGGGGTTACCTTCTAACCAACTTAACCCAATTTCCTTCTTTTAGGGTTAACCCACTTCTAACCCACTTTGCTACAAATAGTAAATTATCCAATTCTAGTTGCAACTAAATTATTTTTAATTATTTTATTAATGCAAAAACTTAACCCATGATTAACTCCTATTTTCACCCACTTGACTAGTCAAATTCGTCTAGGAGCTTCTAGAATAATTTGACTTCTTTGACCTTCTAGATAACTCTCGAGGGTTCTCCAACTTCACAAGGCCATAACTCTCTAACCATGAGGATTTATGTGACGTTCCACATATCATCAGAAATGGATTGACATGTACTATCCATATAGAATAGTCTTACCTACAAATATATTAACCTTCATACCATTATACATCAAACAAGTTGAAGTCCCTTAACCATATTGTTTGGGCTACTGGAATTTGCTACCGAACTTTCTTCAAGGGTTGACATCAATGGAAACCAACCCAATTAATTAACAATTCCCCCCTTTGGCATTAATGGAAACACGCTAATGCAACATTCAAGTCAGATTGCTCATGATCCCCCTGTGACCATTGCTCCCCCTGGAAATATGCCTATGTGCTCTCTCTCCAAGCATCTAACTCTCTATCCTACATCTAATGAATCTCTCTTGTTTCCAAGCATCTAACTCTCTATCCTACATCTAATGAATATCTCCCCCTTTGACATCAATGTCAAACATAACTTCCCGTCTGGGGTTGCTCCCCCTAACTGAAATCTTCCTAAAATTGATCCCCCAACCTGAGATTTCCTCTTTATGGTGCTTCATCATGTAAATATAAGACATATAAGATAAGCATTCAAAAACATTCATTTTGGAGTAAAAATTACTCTGAGTCTTTAGCGAATATACTCAAAAGATTCCATTGGAAGTAATTTTGTAAAGATATATGCAACTTGTTCTTTTGTTCCCGCATATTCAACTTTGATGTTCTTCTATGCAACCTATTCCCGTAGAAAGTGATACTTGATTGGAATGTTCTTCGTATTGGAGTGCATCACTAGATTTTTTGAGATATTGATGGTTCTTGTATTATCACAATATATTGGAATGGGCTCATCATACTCAACCTGTATATCTGTTAGAGTTTGTTTCATCCATAGAACCTGTGTACAACATGTTGTTGATGCAATATACTCCTCTTTGGTTGTAGACAATGATATTGATGATTGTTTCTTTCTTATCCAAGATACCAAACACTCACCCAAGTAGAACGTTGCTCCACTAGTGCTTCATCGATCATTAATGCAACCTGCCCAATCTGCATCTGTGTAGGCAATAAGTGATATATCCTTTCCTTTGGATACCATAATCCAAGATCTTATGCACCCTTGAGATATCTGAATACCCTCTTTATTACTAGAACATGTGATTCCTTTGGTGTTTCTTGAAATCGTGCCACCTATCCAATTGTCTACATTACATCTGGTCTGGATGGTGTCCTATAAAGTAAGATGCCAATCATTGAACTATACTTCCTCTGATCTGTAGACTTTGAATCATCATCTTTACTTAACTTATAACTTGTTTGCATAGGAGTATTGGCTAGTTTGCAATCTTCCATTCCAAACCTCTTTAGCATTTCTCTGATATACTTAGTTTGAGAAACAAAAATTCCTTGGTTTCTTTGACATATTTGAAGACCCAGAAAGAAGGATAGTTATCCAAGTAATGACATTTCAAATTCATTATGCATATCCTTTGCAAATGTTTGGCTTAATCTGTCATCATCACTTCCAAAAATAATATCATCAACATAAAATTCAATTAATAAAATATTATCTTGAGTTACCTTGATGTAGAGGTTGTTGTCTGCATTTCCTTTTTTGAACCCTTGTTGTTGTAGATATCTGTTTAGTCTAGAATACCATGCTCTGGGGCCTATTTTAAACCATACAAGGCCTTATTCAACCTGCATACATAATCTTCATTCTATGAGAACTGAAATCCTTCTGGTTGTTCAATGTATACTTCTTCTTAAAGTTCCCCATTCAGAAAGGTTGATTTCACGTCCATCTAATACACTTTAATATTCTTGGAGCATGCATAAGCTAGGATCAATATGATTTATTCCATTCTAGCAACTGGGGAAAAATTCTCTTAAAAGTTGATATCTTCAACCTAGGCATATCTTTTACATACCAATCTATATTTGTTCCTGGTAACCTTTCCATCTTCATTCAATTTATTTCTAAAGACCCACTTTGTGTCGATCACATTCTTGTACCTTGGTCTTGGAACCAACTCCCAAGTGTCTTTCTTCTCTATTTGATCCAAATATTCATTCATGTCCTTTTTCCAGAATTCATCCTTGTTGTCTTCTTCAAAATTGTTTAGTTCAATAGAAGAGAAGAGTGCTAGGTGCATTTGCTCTAGTGAACAAATTCTTCTTCTAGTCTCAATTCCTGCATCTTTGTTCCTGATTATTTGATCTAAAGGATGATTCTTCTGTATTCATTTTCTAGGTGTATTTGGAGGTACTTTTTGTACTTTCTCTTCTACTTCTATTTGATATTCTTCATCTTCCCTTTCTACTACTTATTCATCCTTTGCTTCTTCTTTGTAAACATGTTCCACTAACTCCTTTTCTTCTTCCTTTAATTTCCATCCACCTATCTCATCAACCGTTACATTGATTCTTTCCACAAATTTGTTGAGACTTAGATTGTAACATTTGTATGCTTTTCWTGTACTTGAGTAACCAACAAGTATACCTTTTTCCACATGAGAATCAAACTTTCCCATTCTTCCATCTTCTGTTTTTATGTAGCATTTGCTTCCAAAAACTCTGAAGTGCTTCACATTTGTTGGTCTTCCTTTCCATAGCTCATCGGAAGTTTTGTCACTGTTGTTTCTGAGCATTACTCTGTTTTGAATCAGAATTTTTGTATGCATTTCATGTGTCCAAAAAACATCTATCAACTTAGAATCCATTAACATTTTTCAAGCCATTTCTTGTATTATCTTGTTCTTTCTTTCGACAACTCCATTTTGTTGAGGTGTCCTAGCAACATAGAATTTCCTTTTTATTGCATGTTTGTTGCAGAAATACATAAATTCCTTTTAAGTAAACTCTTCTCCATTGTCCAATATCAAACATTTGATTTTTGAATCCATTTCATTTTCAACCATTTCCTTGTATACCTTTAAGTTTTCAAATGCTTCTGATTTATTCCCGAGAAAAAAAACTGAAGTCATTCTTGTATAATCATAAACCAATAACATAAAGTATTTTCACCTTTTAAACCCTTTGTTCTAGTTGGTCCAACCAGATCAGTATGCACAATTTCCAGTGGTCTTTTTGTGGATTATTCCTTTGATTTGAACATGGTCTTTGTTTTCTTTCCTTGTTGACAATGCTTGCATAATTTGTTTGTTGGCTTTGTGATATGGGGCATTTCTCCGACTTCTTCATTTTTTTTTATTTTGACAGGGTTATCAAATTTTATGTGACCCATTATTCTGTACCATAGCCAAAATTCATCTTCCTTTCCTAGACAACACTTTTCATTTCCAATATAACCTAATACATATATGTTGCTTGAAGTTATTACAACTGTTGCAACCAATTTTCCTGAACCTGTTGTTGTTCCTGAGAATGATTCTAGGCTCACAGAATAATGTCAGGCACCAAATATTTAAGAGAATTGCTTTTGTAATTCTGTTCTACCTTCAGTTTTAAGATGAAACTTCAAATGAATTTTAATAATTAGAAAACACAGAGGCAGTATCTCTTTATTCGAGTCTTTTTAAATTTTGATCTTATGAAAAGTAGAATTGATTAACAAAGAGTGTTAAAATAAAGTAAGGTATCAAATACAGATAAATGTTAGCTTATCCACAGTAGAAGAATTATGAAGAAGAATTTCTTGATAGTTGATTTAAAGTGAGGAAACTTACACATATATAGGTCTTGTTTTACTTACAGTAATAACAGAGGAAAAATTGTACCTAAACAAACTCCCAATATATAGATCACAATAGATGTATTACTAAATTGTGGTCTTTCAATCTTCAAGACCTATTGAGTAAAGAAAATATGATTAGGAAATGGAAATACACAGAAAGAACATAAATCAAGGAAATGAGACGTAGAATCATTGTCTTCTCTTTCTAATTGATATTCAATAAGTTCTCTTTTACATTCGACGAGAAGAATCCTGGAGGAGATCTTAGATCTGTTTATTTATACAAAAATTTCTTAACAAAAAGTAGTTGGGCATTCCACATTCTTCAATCTCAAAATAGAATACAATCAAAACTAAAAGATACAATGAAAATATTTTTGGATTTGCTGAGATTTATTTTTCTTGTTGGCACTTCACTTGCCCTTTATTTTCTTGCAGATGTACTTGGTTTTTTATGATCGTTGAGTTGAGCATGCAGTTCCTTTAATGCCACAATGAACTTGGAAGGTTCAACATTTGCATTGAACTCAGATGAGAAATCCTTTTGGTGTACCAATGGTAATTTCTCTTGAATTTTTACAACTTCCTGTTGTGTAATTTGATGTCGTAAGCTTGGTTTTACTAGTAGATCATTTATTATCTATATATCAACATGATTTACCTGTTGTATATCATTTTGTACACTCTCTCTACTTTTCTTTAGATTCTCTTTGCTTTTTTCGATCTCAATTTGTCCAAGTGAATTAGGAATAGTAATGACATCAAAATATTCCATCTCCAGATATACAACTGAAAGAGTGTTAATACAAGCTTCTTTGGCTTCTCTGGCCAACCTCTTACTTTCTTAAATATTAGTTTCCTAGACCTTTAAATCCATTTCTCCCTTTATCTACTCAAACTGTGAAATAGGGACAATCCAAGGTACATTGAGTTTTTGTCTCCATACTATGAAATATTGGAATTTGGACCTAGATGTATAGGCTTCCTTTTCCTTTTCATGAATATTCTTCAAGCCATTATTGATCACTTGATAATGTCTTTGAATAATATCCATATTTTGGTATAGGTCTTGTTGGACAATTTCTAGCTTTTCATTTATTTCTAATTCCTACTTCTTGAATGCAAAAATATCCATTGTTGTGCTTTGAAATATAGTTATTCGAGTCTGAAAATGATCCATTAACTTATATTGTTGGGAAAACATGTTTTTATTCGAGTTTTGATTTTGAACACTTACTTCCAATTTGTCTTCTAACTGTTTAATTTGTTGCTCAAAATCCTATCTGATTTGATCAATATCAAAATTGATTTATGTTTGGAAGTCACTTACATCTGTTGCATATCATTATGAAATTGTTCAATCAAAAGATTCTCTTATTCCAACTATTTTGTGAGAATATCCATTGACCACTGGTTGGCGGTTGCAAAGGCTCCCAATGAGTCTGCAACTTCTTTTGCAAATTTAGGTTCACTCTGTCCCTATCCATCGTATATCATTTTGTTTTTTTTGGTAATTACTCCCTCCTTCTGGCGAGATTCCCTTCTTATGATAGCCTTCCTTTTCTTGTTGAAAAAAAAAATTGATGAAGACATATATTCATGTTTAATGGGTGTCAGGTCGGCTATATTAATAACCTATGAACCAGGAAACTTAGAACTTATCACTAGAGGAGTTAATGATGGTATGAGAGAAGTAAGTGTCGTAGATACTTCTTTCTCTGTGGTATCTTTCACTGGAGTTTCAGTATTTAGTAGTGACAGATGGAATGTATGCCCCTACTTCATTAAAATATTCAAATGATGCTAATAATTATTGCTCATTTTTTCCTGGTATGGATATTCCTGTAATTATTTCATCCTTAGACAATGTATTTGCATACTTTTCCACTTCGATAGCTTTGTCTTCCGACAAGCTATGTTGCTTGGCCTCTGTTTATTCTGTCACCTATGAAGTTAGGCTAAGTATTTGTTCTCCCTGCAAGAGTTTGGGTAGGTTGTTCCTTTTGTGCTTCTGAAAGTTGAGGAAGCCTGACTATTGGTCTTGAGGAAAATTTTGAAATCTGATTGCAACTTTGTCATAAGATCTTACTCCTCTAAAAACTTCATCATATGGTGAATCTTCATGAATGTGTTTTTTCATATTGAATTGATATAAACGATTTTCAACCACCCTATGTGGATCATTCCTTTTGTACTCAATTTCAACCAATTTGATATCTTATAAGGCATAAGATTCCACCTTAGCATGCTCAAAATCAGATAATGAAAACACACCAACCTGTATGGGAAACGTTGGCCAAACTATTTTTTGTGTTGCCTTCATCTCTTTGGTTATCCCTCCTGAAACTATTTGATGTGCTACTTCTCTTCAAACCAGTCTGTCTGGTAAGAATATGGGGAGAGCATGATGAGATATATAGCAGTCGAATACTCTGATGTAGGAGAAGTTTTCCTCAATATACCAATCAATGACAACATCTAAAATTCCCATGATTTTTTCTGAAATTCTAGGGGGAGGGTGAACATAGATAGCTTCATGAATTGGAATGACCATGTTATGACAAATTTAATAAAACGAGTCCTCTAAATTTTCCTCCCATGACTTAGAATGATAAAAATGTATGGGCTCGGTGACAGTCGGAGTCTAGCTCCAATTCATAAGAGGAAATGGGGTCCTGAAACAAATTGCATCCATAATATATGTAGACATGTAAAAAAGAGCATGTTCTCCTTTCGACTTCTAAGCTTTGTATTCCCCAATTGTCTTGGATATGTTATCTGAAAACATTTTTCCCCAATCAAAAGTATATCCCTCAACAACCTCATGAATTATGGGAACCCGTTCTATGGTAACGTGCGCATGATTTTTCTTACTGAGCATTATACAGAGCATCATGGCAATGTACAAGTTATGAGGATCACAAGAGGTTGTAGAATATATACCATGGGTATCAGTTTTGAACTTACTTGGATTTCCCCATCAGGTGTTTACTATATCGTGGACAATTATGTCATACTTAGTGTATTCCTCATCCTCAAACTTCATTATAAATGTTGCATTGTATGTATATTTGGTGTTAGGATTTAATTTGTACATTATTTGAATGTTCTTGGGTCGAAAAGAGATGACGATAGTATTCTGGTGACTGTAGATGCTTCTTGTTGGGATATCCACGTGTTCTAATGCCCAACTTATCATATCAATATACGACATTAGTTTCGGTGGAGCAGAAACTTTGTGTAGTTTGGATTTAGCCACATGTTGTTAGGGTCCTAACCTGCACATAGGTAGAGCAATATATTCAGATGTAATAAAGGTCAATATTAATAACGCCTTTCAATAAAATAGAATAAGGTGGATGTAAGAAGACCTAATAGAAGCTTCCACTTCTAGAAGGATCTTCCTCTAGATGCTTCTTTTGATAGACATATTTAGTATAAATAGGAGTCGAGGGTATGAGAACCCTAGCTTGGAGATTATTGTAATAGAGCGTTGCTCGACTGGAGGTTGCCCCCAAGAAGAGGCCCATGAACATTGCTTTCTAAATCAAAGTGCTATTTTTGTTGTTGTTCTTATATCATTTATGTGTTATTGTGGAGATTATGCTGGTTATATTACTGTTATTCTGCCATTTCTAGCATTTTATTTCTATTCTGCATACTTTTTATATCTGGAATATTACAAGTGGTATCAGAGCACTTTCCTTGGTAGAAATTGTGGGAATTTGTTTTCAGGGTAAAGACATATTCCGGTGTCTTTAAACCACAGAGATCTGTCATTACATGCATAAACCCACAGTTGAGGGATTCATACACACAGGAAATACAAGTGGTTCTTAAGGGCACATATGTTGGACACCCTTGTAACCCATGTTGGTACCCCTTCAAGTGGTAGTGCATTAGACAACACCTGTGTATGGATCGACCTAGATTTCTTGAAGCCCTCTTTAGATAAACCGATTGGTTGCCTAACTGCTATAGTGGCACCAAGAACAACACTTAGGAAGATACTCTATAGTACCTGGGTAGTCGGGTAGTACAGCTAAGGGTACGATCTATCCTCCTTAGTTATTGCCCTGATCAACGACATGTGCACCACTCTGATTTTGGCCCTTCCTGATTTCACAAAGACCTTTGTGTTGGAATGTGATGCCTCAGGGAAAGGAATTGGTGCCATCCTTATGCAAGAGGGTCAACCTTTGGCCTTTACTAGCAAGAAACTATCTGAAAGGAATCTGGGCAAACCCATCTATGAAAAGGAAATGTTGGCTATTATGCATGATGTTGATCTGTGGCGCCTTTATCTCTTGGGGAAACGTTTCCAAATTAAGATAGACCATCAAAGCCTCAAGTATTTTCTGGAACAATGCATTTCCTCCCTAGAGCAACAAAAATGGGTGATTAATCTCTTTGGATATGATTATGAGATCATTTACAAGAAAGGAAAAGACAATGTGGTGGAGGATGCACTTTCCCAAAAATATGAAGAAGAAGGATCCCTTTTTTCTCTTTCCTTCATTGTACTAGATTGGCTCCAAGCCGTTCTCCAGGAATGGCTAGAAGATCCCAAAATTTTGCATCTCATCCAACAATTGCAATCCAATCCTCCATCTCCCCCAGGGTACTCTTGTCTCCAGGATGAGCTTCGATACAAAGGCTATTTGTATTTAAGTAAAGAATCAAAGCTTAAATCCATGGTACTTTCTGAGCTTCATGCTACACCCACAGCGGGGCACTCTGGGCTCACCAAAACCTATGATAGGGTCAAACATTCTTTTTTCTAGGATGGTATGAAACAAGACATCCATAATTTTGTCGCTGAATGTGATCTGTGTCAATGCAACAAGGGAGAAATAGTCAAATCTTCGGGCACACTACAACCGCTTCCGATTCCACCTGCTATTTGGAAGGATATCTCTATGGACTTTATTACCAGCTTACCCAAATCAAGAAATAAATCAGTCATAATGGTGGTTGTTGATCGCCTTTCAAAGTATGCTCATTTCTGTGCTCTTCAACACCCATTTACTGCATCCACGGTGGCTCAAATGTTCATGGAGCAGGTCTTCAAGCTTCATGCCATGCCACACTCTATTGTTTCTTATCGTGACTCAACTTTCACAAGAAATTTTTGGCAAGAACTGTTCAAGCTACAGGGCACCCAATTGCATCTCAGCATAGCTTATCATCCCCAGACTGATGGTCAAACGGAAGTTGTCAAAAAGTGTTTGGAAACATATCTGAGGTGTTTTTCCTCTAAAAATCAAAATCAGTGGGCTCAATGGTTACCCTTAGCTGAATGGTGGTACAACACGTCCTACCATACAACTACACGCATGACTCGTTTTGAAGTAGTATATGTACATAATCCACCTTCAGTTCTCTCATACTTACCCGGTACCTCGAAGGTCTTGGCAGTTGACCAAACACTTACAGTTCAAGAGGCTATTCTCCATACCCTCAAACAGAACTTGGTCATGGCACAGAATCACATGAAGCAACAAGGAGGTCAAGGTCCATCTGAACGTCAATTTACAGAAGGGGATCAGGTGTTTCTGCGACTGCAACCTTACAAGAAAAATTCCCTTAAGGCCAAGCATTGTAAGAAGCTAGTGCCCAAATTTTATGGTCCTTATATAGTTCTCAAGCGTGTGGGACAAGTCTCTTATCAATTAGCTATGCCCAATCATTCAAAGATACATCCTATTTTTCATGTTTCATGCTTAAAGAAGGTGATTGGAACTAGGTGCCAAATTCAAGCCAACCTTCTCGAGTTAGCTAAAGAAGGATCCATTTGGCTACAACCAGAAGCAGTTTTGGACTAGCGTGAGCATCGCCTACTTTTAGAGAACCATCAAGGAAGTGTTATTCCAGTGGAAAGATACAACTCTAGCAGATGCCACTTGGGAACCAACTACCATTCTACAACAATTTCCACACCTCAAGCCTTGAGGACAAGGTTGTTTTTAAGAGGGCGGACATGTTAGGGTCCTAACCCACACATAGGTAGAGAAATATATTCGGATGTAATAAAGGTCAATATTAATAAGGCCTTTCAATAAAATAGAATAAGGTGGATGTAAGAAGACCTAATAGAAGCTTCTGCTTCTAGAAGGTTCTTCCTCTAGATGCTTCTTTTGATAGATATATTTAGTATAAATAGGATTCGAGGGTATGAGAACCCTAGCTTGGAGATTATTGTAATAGAGCACTGCTCGACTAGAGGTTTTCCCCTCGAAGAGGCCCATGAACATTGATTTCTGAATCAAAGTGTTATTTCTGTTGTTGTTCTTATATCATTTATGTGTTATTGTGGAGATTATGTTGGTTATATTACTATTATTCTACCATTTATAGCATTTTATTTCTATTCTACAAACTTTTTATATCTGGTATATTACACATGCCTTAGCTTAGCTGAAAATCTATCATCTTCTTCTTCCGTTGAATTCTAGGATTAGAGAGAAATTTCCTTCTCCAAAATGTCATAAACCTACTTCCAAGTTTTAATGGCGTATGTCGCTCGAGAAGTAGTGTCTGAAAGTATATCTTCATTTGGATTCAATTCCTCAGTCGATGAATCCTTCTTCTTTCCTGCTTTGCGTGACGCCGTGATTTTCAACAGTTGAGGATAACCTTCCTGTGAGAAGTAAAACCTGTGAGCTCAAAAATTGTTGAATGTGAAAATCTCAGATGCTAATGGAAAAAACGCTTTGAAGTTTGAAATACCTATATTTACAGAAAAATTAAATTTATATATCCTCGCATTAATCTATTGACAAAGTAATCATTTTGAAATCTGTCAAATTTATTACCTGGTGATTGAAACACTTTTCCCAATATTTAACCCTAGCCAGCTGGATGTATTATTAATTATCATGATTAAGATAACGTACTTTGACATTTAGACATTCAAAAGTTTTGTGTGAAAAACAATGGATATCTCCCGAAGGCTGAATTCACATAGCAGTTAATCAACCATTAATTATTTTTTTCATTTTAATTAATCATGGTTTAAAGTCTCTTTTTAGTTTTAAGTACTTCAGGACTTCAACATTCAGGAGTTTTAAATGAAACAAAATGTGTATCTCTCGAAGGACGAATTTGCAGAGCAAATAATGAAACCATTTTAAGTACTTCGGGACTCCGGAACTCTATAGCTTTGGGAGTTTGTGAGCTTGAATGTGCGCTAAGTACTTTGGTAGTTTGACATTCATGAGTTTTTGATGAAAAACAATGGATATCTCCTGAAGGATGAATTCAGAGAGTGATTACTTATCATTAATCATAGCTAATTAAACCTGCTTAATTCATTAATCTTTAGTCTTTTATTATTGTTATTTTTT
>ML812372.1:7278-22181 GCA_009831015.1 Picea engelmannii
TACAACATTTACCTATATTTGGGTGGAAATGAACTTTTACACAACCAATTTCTTGGACCTTCTTTATTCAAATATAAGTGCCTTATCTTGTTTATGAATATGCAAAATTCAATTTTATCATTTGTTATGAATATTGTTGTATTATGCACGTTGTGTGTTTGTTTATGTTTCTTATTTCCACTTCATTTTCATTGTCACACATGCACATGCACATGTACTTTAATGAATTATGGGCCTCCTTGAGAGGATTATTTAGTTATTATTAGGGAGGTTTAGCCTTTGAGGGATGGACTTTGGAAATCTTGTGTACCATAGCAATTTTAATTTCTTTGGAGTGCCCCATCACCTTAGCGGGAGTAAAGAGGGGGTTTGGCACATCACCCAAATATGTACAAGTTTAATTAACAAAAATGATTAGAAGATAAAAGATACAAATAAAGGAAAACATCTAGATTATAAAGTACAAAGGAAACAACATATATGCCCCAGAAGGATAATTACATTAAATTTTCATATAGTCAAATTCCATAACCTAATTGACAAGGTTGATAATTGGTTAAGCTTCAATGGGTAGGATGTTTCTGAAACCATATGCTACTCATAATAATATGAAACTAGGTAAGAGAGACCTTAGGTAGTGAAGACCATAAAATAATCTACACCCAGATTGTCTAGAAGGAATCTACATACATGTATTGGTCATCTTTATATAATTGAACATAAATGTATAAACAAAAATTCAAATAAACAAATATATATTTAAAAAGGAAGTGCACTTATTTTCACCTTAATGCTTGACCTCTGTTGTAATCCATCCTTTCATTATAATATTTTGTCATCCCATTTGAAAGATTAAAACAATAGGAAATATAATTTCATTTTCAAAACTCAAGCATACCCACTCTTTTCTCTCTCTTTATTTGGGTCTCCTTCTTTTTATTTTATAGAGGCTGGGATAGAAAATGGAAAAACATAAGTAATTCCTAAATATAATATAATAGATGAGTTTGAATAATAATTTATATCTAAAAAGTGAAATGTCACTCGGTTAAATGTAGACTATTATCACCTAGGAAAACCAAGGATCCATCACTAGTCTATTGCACACGCATTCATCTTCAACAAAACATGGATTCTCAAAGCTTAATCAATTCCTTGTTTTCATCATTTATATTAAACATCATACATCATACATCATACATCATTCAACATTAGATTTTAGAAAACAACAAATATATAAACATCATATTGTCATCTTCATCTTCAAAATATTAACAGTCCAAAAATAAAATACATGTCCATTCCTGAAAATTATTAAACATGTCTTTCCAAATCATATAACAGTTACAAAAAATGTTATTCAAAATTCACTACATAATAACCATATTCAATCAACACAACTCTATGATAGAAGGTATTTTCAATGGGACTGGAGATCTGAGTCCACTCATGTACACCATCAAGTGATGAAACCACTACACAAACTAAAACTGAAGGACAATCCTTTCTCCCTTTTTGTTGGTAAGTAAATAGAACTACAAGGTTCCTATATTGACATTTCATTCCCATG
This sequence comes from Picea engelmannii, assembly GCA_009831015.1. Taxonomy (NCBI): domain Eukaryota; kingdom Viridiplantae; phylum Streptophyta; class Pinopsida; order Pinales; family Pinaceae; genus Picea; species Picea engelmannii. The sequence continues at coordinate 8,849 of ML812372.1, forward strand.
ATAATAATCAATGCAACATCAATCTCATATAGTCAATTAAACTTTAAAAACTATACATCACTTTACACCATGACTGCTACATGCACTAGTTCAATGCAACAAGGGATACACTATTGTGACTGATATTTGCATAAAGGAGAGGAATGACAAATGAAAAAGTAGACAAGTGAAGGGAGAAATTTGCTAGTAGTAGCACTGGATTGATATCTCAGTGTGATCTTATTATTTATCTTCTTCATAATCCTTCATTGAATTTGTGCGATCTTATTATTTATCGCCTTCATAATCCTTCATTGAACTCATCTTTGAATATTGGTAGGAAAAAAATGATTTGTTGATGCAAACATATTATATCATCAAACAACATCCAAGCCAAACATTATTCTAGGATCTAAAACTCAAAATAAATAATTTGTGTGTGTGTTGATAGCTCTATGCATGAGTCATAAATTGTGATAACAATTGTTCATCAGTTATCTCCTTCATCTTTAGGTCTCATAACAACATTCCAAACATGGCCTAGGTGATCACATCTTGTAAACAAATTCATATGAATAAAAAATAGCTCATCAATGGTAACTGAATCCATTTGATTTGAATGAAGAAATGCACAACTAAAACCATTATCAAACACCATAAACATTGTTCACTAAAACTTGGTACATATATTCTTCATCAACAATGCTTTGAATGAATGCTTTTAACTATATTTCAACCTATGAAAGGGGATACCATATCAAGCTTTAAATAAAATTTGGTGAAATGAACAAAGTTCATTTACTGAAGAAATATCCAACATAAAAAGGACATACAACATAAATCCATAAAGGACAAATACACAATTAAACAAATATGAATGAATATATGATTACAAAACCATGTGATGATGTACTTTTAGTATTGATTGGTCACAATGGTTGATAGTTGATAGGCCATGTCCCTTAGTTATGAAATGCCATTTCATTTATTGTATTAATTATTATTATTGTTATTTATTTATTTATGTTTATTACATTGCCTTCCCTTTTAGAAACACTTTGTCCTCAAAGCATAAAAAAGTTGTGCCTTCATTCTGATTGGAATTGTTTTCTCATGATTCTTTCTTATTGAGTTGGTTATGGATAAGACATGAGACAATATGATCTTCCAAGTGTTGATCATAATTATCAAATTGTAAGAGGGTATAAGTACCCTAATTTGATCCTTTTTGGAATTATGTATTTATAGGGTTCCCATGATGAAATTTTATTTTGAGACTCAATTGTACTTGCATTAATATTGTTTGGAATATATGTCAATTTTTGTCTTTGTTTTGAGCAATGCCGATTCATTGATCGGTTAACATATCAACTCTTGTGATCAATATGTTGATAAGGCATCCTTAAAAATTGATCTTTTCTTATCATACTTATGTTTTCTTGTTTCACTTTTGGTAGTATGTCTTCTTTGCACACTTGTGTCACTTTATTAATCATTAAATGTTTATTGGTGGAAATACTTGGATTTTCCATTCTTTTGTACTTCTATGTCTGAAGATATCCCTACTTCAAGTGGATTTATATATTTAGGATTTGTGATGTCAATTGGACCTGTATTGGTCCTTTCTCCACATTTTGGATTTTTAAATCTAATGACTTTTCCGATTCAATTGGATCAATCATCATTTCTTTGTTGACTATAGATTTCAATAACAACTTCTTATCATTCTTTAGTTTTTTAATTCATGTACATAAGCTTTGATTATAATCCCTTAAGCATAAAAGGTCTTCATCCTTTTTTAATTAATTGATTTTATTCTTAAGATCTTGATTCACTGGTTTCTCATCTTTTAAATTTTTGATTTGTTCAAGCAACCTTTGATTAAGGTTCCTTAAGTGAGAATTTGCTCATTTTTTTCCTTCTTGAGTTCCTTCTCGATATCTTGCTTCTCTTGTTATGATATTACATTGCTTCGTAATCTTTGACTTCTTGATTTGTGCAAGTAATTTTTGGCTATGGTCTTTCAGTTGAGAAATTTCTTCATTTTTTTCTAATAATTCCTTCTAAAACATATCCTTGAGATATTTATATTTCTATTATGATACTTTTCATTTTGTTGATGTTTGGCTAATTTGTCCTCTAAATTTTTTATTTGTGAGTTACCTCGATCTTTCAATTGTAATTTTTGGGTAGATTGGATTGTGGTGCCTCATGGGAGCGACACTTGATGTTTGAATTGAAAATGAGATTTGATTTTCTTTCATTCTTGAGTTACATGTTCTTTCTTGTCAGTTTCCATTTCACGTGTTAAGTGATTGTCTTTATTTTTAGGAAAAATATTTTTGCTCAACTTTTATTGTAATTTGATCTATTTGTTGATGTATATTCATAGCTATTTTTATTGGTGTTACCATGATTGCTAAAACTTTTGAAATAATGCTTTTATTTTTTGATCCTAATAAATAACCCATTTTTTTAATAACTCTTTAGAAATTTTGGAGGTAAATTTTGACTCGTAAAACTAACAAATTGGGTATGATTCCCTTGGCAGATTGGAATTCCTACCTTATAAAACTTTACAAATTCCATAATGTTCGAGACAACTTTCCAAACATTTCTATCAAGGATGAAGTTTTTTTCTATAGAAGACATAAAGTTTGGGGTTCAATGACTCACAACCGGGAAATATAAGGACATCAAAGGCTACCAAGATGAAATATTAAAAACTGGAGTGCCTATTCTCATCCCTCACATATAGAAGCCCTTCAATTTAACATTCAAGCAGGACTTCCCTAAACCTTGGAATCAAAGCTTCATTGTATCTATTTTTAAAAGTGGGGATAAAAGAAATCCCTCCAATTATAGGACCATTATGATTAACCCCATTTTATCCAAATTATATGGAAGTATTTTGGAAAATAAGATAAGCATATGGATAGAAAGCCATGGAAAAGGAGCTAAAGGAAAATCCATTCTTAGAGGATATCATTCAATTATGGACCACCTTGTCACACTTAATATTGTTGCAGAGGAGTGTTGCAACAATAAAACCAATCTCCACCCGGATGGGGTGATGGAGCCAGACACCTGGCGCATAGAGGGTACAAGGGGAGGCCAGCGGTGCACGAAGCCATGTGCTCGGCTCGTGCCCACTTTTTCCATTACCCCCATGCATTAATTCGCTTTAACATCGATGAGAGGGGCATTTAATCGGGCTCCCTCGACCACCTCTTCACAAAGAGAAATGCCGAGAATAGCTTGTGTTTTCGCCCGGCAGTCTGGGTCTGGTTCGACTGGTTTTCTAATGGTGTTTTTATCCCTCTGGTCGCTCCCCACCCTCAGCCTCGGCTCTGCAGACCTCCCCCACCCGCCAGGCATCACCATGCCGCGCCAGCATCTACGCCCATGCAGGGGCTCTCCCTGGCATCCCCGGAGGCCTCGCGCGTCTACCTCACTCTCTGGTTTGTCTCCAACTTCGGCTATGTCGCTCAGACTCCCTGGGTCGACCACCCATACTCCCACCACCTTCGACTGCCTGGCCATCATCGACACCAGCCTGAACCCTCCTCGGCGTCACCCCTCTTAGCGTGCCCCTTCCTCCTCCAGGCACTCCTCTCCTCCTCCGGTGCCGGTGGTGGCTCCTGCTAAATCACCCACTGGGCTGCCTGTCCATGGTCGACCAAGCTACATAAGGAAGGTGCAGTCAGCCAACCAGTCGCACGAAAGCCTCACCATTTTGTATGATTTGGTTTTCGAACTCCGTCAAGGAGTGGAGGACCTTCAGTTTCGAGTACAACAGATGGAAGGGCGGCTGTCAATTCTCCTTCAGCTTCTTTCAAACCACCACGAGGCCTCTCCAGCAGAGTCCGACGAAGCATCTCTCACTGCCAGCGATCATGAGAGCGGCCATCAGCAGAAAGTTGCAGAGGACAACAAGGCGCCTGGTCGAAAGGAGTTCGAGCCAGCATTGATGGACACCGACAGGCAAGAGCACATACCGGCGAGCAATGTAGAAGCTGTCAAGGGAACGGTTCAGCCGGAGGTCAAGGAGATGATCGGCATCGGTCTGCAGGTGTACACCCTGACGGCAGGTGCTGAGACGAAATCTCATAAGGACAAGTGCACCGAGGCCAATGACATGCAGTGGGCAACCAACAGGACACCTGTCACCGAGGAGCCATGGCTAGGCCTTCTGTCGGAGTATGTGCCAGATTATACACCACTTGTATGACCCCTCTAGGGGGATGCTTCTTGTTTTAAATTTTACTCTAGTTGTCGGTTTATGCTAGGACTGACAGGAGCTCTAATACTCGAACTACCCGGTTGGATGAATTGGTTTCTCCTTCTGGAGCAGTTCAGTAATTACAACCGGTTGTCTCCAGTTTTTTGTACTCTTGGTTTGGTTCCTGGAAGGCTTTAATATATATAATACTTACTTACAAAAAAAAAACAATAAAACCAATCTCCTTTATTGTTTTGTTGACTTTAGGAAATATTTTGAAACTGTGCCCATGACTAACCTTTGGAATAGGTTAAAAGTGAAAAAATTTCCCTCTAAGTTGAGAGATGTTGTGGTACGGTTATATGAGACTGTTATTGCGAAGTTTAGGAACATTGAGAGATGGTTAGAAGAAATTAACTGTAATATTGGAGTCAAACAAGGTTTTCCTTTATCCCCTACTCTTTTTGGCATATACATTGACACGTTAGAAGATTGTTTGGAAGTTGTAGGTTGTGTTGGACTGAATCTTGCTAGTACAATCACCATCCTTGTCCTATATGACGATGATATTTTTCTTATGGAAATAGATCCCTATGACCTCATAAAGTAGCTTAGAATCCTCAAGGAATTCTACTCTAGTACATGGATGATGGTGAACATTGATAAAACGAAGGTTATGATAATTAAATCCCAAAATATCACCTATGATAGTTTCATGTATGACAACAATAACTTGGAGGAAGTGTCTTTGTACAAGTATCTTGGAATTGATATTCATTACAAGCTCAATTGGAACTATAACAATGAGAAGGATAAATGGAGGGTGGAAAGCTTATTATGGGCTTGAAAATAATTGTAAATTAGTGGACCTTTGGCTATGGTATAAGAAAAAGATCCTCTTTGAGACTCTTGTCACTCCTGTTATCTTATATGAATGTGAAGTTTGGGGACACAATATCTCTTGAGAATCTTGGAGAAAGGTAGAGCATATCCAAAATAATTTTATCACTTATAATATTAAAACTAAAGGCAATACACCCTATCCTATCCTCCTCATAGAAGCGAGCCTTCCCCCCATTGAGAGCACAATTATGATTAGGTACTTAATGTACAAGAAAAAGATAAACAACATGGATGACACATGTCTCCCAAAAATTTCTTTAGAATCCAACCAAAATCACTAGCGGCTTAAGAGGGGATGGCACAATGATGCCAAGTCTTGGCTAAATTATTGGGGAATAAAGGAAGAAGTTATTTTGCAGAATACCGATGATATTAAAAATATCATTAACGATAAATTTAAGGAGATCCTTTGGTGTGATAAATAATTAGAGGATAAAAGAAAAAAATATAATATAATGAGGTGTTTAACCCTAATCTTGAAGATCGAAAGTATCTTTCTATTTTGACTAGCGTAAGGAAGAGAATCAATATTTCTAAAATAATAACTAATTATCATGAGCTGCATAATGAAACTGTGCATTGGACAATTTTGAAAACTCGATGGCATGAAATAATATGTCACCTTTGTGACACTCAAAGGGTTGAATATGAAAAGCACTTTCTCCTAGAGTGCCCTGCGTATACCCAAATTAGATCTCAATTTCAAAATACTTGTCACAATACCAACCTTCCTAACCTTCTAAGTCATCAAAACATTAGTGATCTTGGAATGCTTCTCATAATTATTTTCGAGCATCGAAATAACATTATAAAAAAATCCAAGTAATCTCTTACCTTTTTTAAGGTCCTATTGAGGCCACAACAACCCCATTTACTTTTTTTTTTACAAGCAAAAGGAAAGGAGCCCCCTACTAAATTTTTCATCCCTAATGGCTAATCCTCTACTGCTTGAGCCTAATGTTAATTCTTTGTCTATATTGAGGGAGTTGGGGGTCTGATTTTAATGATCATTGCCTTTGATGGGTGTTGATTATTCTTTCGATCTTATGATTTATAATTTCTTCATGATTCTTATTGACCTGCGATGTTTCGTTGACATTTGTATGATGGAATTGACACATTATCTTCAGATCTTTTACAGATTCTGAAGCGCTTGATGATTCTATGTGGCTGCAGGGTTTGATGTTCTATTGCATGTTTTGAATGAGTCTGTTATCGATTATTTTTTGAATGGCTAATTCAAATTTTGCATCCCCTTGATTGCATGTGGTGCTTCATGTATTCATCTTTATGTTTTTGCATGCAGATCTTACTCTTCTATTTCAAACTCTAAGTTTGAATCATAAAATAACTAAACCTCTTTTAGATTTGAGACATGACACATATAGTATTAAGAAACTTATCTATAGCCACCCATGATTATTGTTAATAGACCCAACACTCATTTATAAATTTGCTTGAAGGCAAGGAATACAATATTTATGGCATATTGGAAATTTTCCTTTTAATAACATGGTTGATCTCATTTTTTTGTTTTGTAGGAGCAGGTTCATAGGTCCACTTCATTTACATGATTGCTCCAACCTTGAGATGCCAACGGAGGAATCTCTTGACCCTTATCCACAACCTTGACCTTGATCCTTACCAGGATTCTCCTTATCAGGAAGTGAATTACATTGGCTTGCAATTGCCTCGAGGTCTGAAGCCCCCAAGGCTGTCAGATCCACCTTTCTCATAGGCTTGTCCTCAAGCCTCTTCAAATTGGTCCCTACCGAATTCCTTTTTGGGTCTTCCCTCTCACCAGAACCCAGGCCTAAGATCTATTGAGCTTCATGATTATAGGTCCTAGTTGTGTTATTGCCCAATACCCACTCACTATCTGTCGCAATTTGTATCACACATTTTGGCCTAGTGTAAGAACTTGTTCATTGATTTGGTTGCATTCTCCCTCCTCACAAACTTAGTAGGTTCTCCCTATGAGATATGCATCTTGATTATATTGACCTGTGGCATGCGTTTGGTTGGCGTCGATATTATTTTATCATCCATCATTACTTGTGACGTTGCTTTGTCTCATAAAGCATCATCTTTTCCCCTTTGTCACTTTCCCTTCGTCGCAACTAAATAGGAGTGTTCTTCATTGCCATATGACCTAGCTCATCTCCTTGATGCTTAGTTTTTCAAAACCTACCTTATATGCCTTATTCCTAATTTCATCCCCTAGGTGCATAAACTTGACTATAGGAACCCTCAGGGGCATGGAACCATGACTTTGGTGTAATTTGGCCCACTTACCCTTTTTTCATTTTCATTTTTATATTTTTGTATATATTTGTGTGTGTGTGTATGTGTATTCATTTTAATTTTATTATTAATTTATTATTTTTATTTATTTCTATTTTACCCTTGGTTTTGGCAAAACCACATGATATTTGCCCATGGTTTTCCCCTAAAGTTACATGAGATATTTATTTTTACTTAAGGGAAAACCAAGTTCACATTAGATATTTGTTTTTACTTGGGGTAACTATATTTTTACATGGATAAACCACTTGTGTTACATAAACAAACCATTTGTTACCTAGTGTGTTTTGACCAAGACCTATGGTGTAATATGTACATCCTTATTTTTTTTCATATATCCATAAAACAAAACTTAAAAAAAAAAAACAATTTGACTTTTCATTCTTTTATATATATTCATTTTTTTAGTTTTAGTTTTATTTTTTAATTTTGTTTTCCTTTCTTAACACCTAAGTCCTAGGTTATACATATTCGTTTTATTTTCTCATTTGATTGTCCTCACATTTCCTTCATGATAATTCCCATGGGAAATTAACAATTAAGACACACCTCCCTATTTTTTAGGACAACCTTCCTATTTTCTAGGAATCCCCTCCTCCCCTCGCGAATGACATGGTAATTATAGAATTATGTTACCCATCATTTTTTTTTTTTTATTCCCAAATGCCTTGAAACCTTAACATATTTTAATATTGTTATCACACAAGTTGTATGTTGGGAAAAGCCCGACTCAACCACCAAATGGCGACAACTTTGAGAACACCTACCCACTATCACCTTAGGAAGGTATTACCGTCACTTTAGAGATGATATAATCAACTCAAGGGGGGAATCCTAGTGACCCTGGGGGAATGCGATGGAAAGTGAAAAGATGAAAGAAGGTCCCCCTATAGGTCAAGATAGAAGATGCATAAGGGATTGGAAAATATTCTAGGTGGTAGTCAATGGTTTGCAAGAGATAAGAATTCCTGCAAAGAATCTTGTATCTGCCCGAGACACAAAAACAAGCTGAGCATATATGCATAATGTTAGGTGGACAAGCAAGTTAAGCTTGTTGTCCCTAATTGAAGCAACAAACAACAATGTATACCAACAAAGAGATAAGTGTTAAAGCTGCTAAATAATTGCTAAAATTGCAATAAATGATGCAAGAGATAAGTTAGATAAACACTAGTGATACTCAAGAATGAAAGCACGAGACTTTAGCCATGAAATAAGGCTGTAATAAAAATTGTTTGCAGAGATGTTTTGCATCCTTATGGATGTAGAAAACAAGCTTCTACAACAATAAATTTAACCACCAAAACTCACAAAGAATCCACCCAAAAGTTGCGCTAGTCTAAGTAGATTAATGTGACAAACTCTTAGCAACTTTTGATGGTTGAAAAACAAGTTACGAATGAAAAAGTGTTAGGGTTTATGCAGCCCTAATGATTTTAGGTGAATATTTATAACAATAAAAAGAAGTACTTAGCTAAATATGATGCCCTAGTGGCTCAATCAAGCATACAGATCAAAGAATTGATTCCAACTTAGACAACCTTCAAATCATGAAATTTCACGTTAACCAATGCAATAATTTATTTCTCCAATAAAATCATACTAGTGCCTTTAGCTATTGGATTATGGAGTCAAGTAAATAAAGAGCTAAACAATGCTATATCCTTGGGGGTGTAAATCCTCTTACTCCCAAAGGCAAGCAAATGCTAAGCTAGGACATACTAGGAGGGTGTAAACCTTTTTACTTCTCCTAGTAAAACCTTGTGCAACAAATAACTTCTAGACAAAAAATGATAGATAATGGTGGGGTTGTAAATCCTTATACTCCGCAAAAAATATAGCAAATCAAACTTGTAACTAAGCAATGAAGCATAAAAAATATAAGTCCTTACATAGTTTCAAGAAATGACAAGATGAACCTCCTCTTACCAAGATAAATCCACCACAATGCCAAAAGAAAAACTCCAAGAGAGGTAGCACACTACTTCTTCCACCAATAGCATAAAGAAACCAAGACAAGAGCACAAGAGAGAAGAGGTTTCCCAAGGAGGGCGCAAATTTCATCCAAATGCTTCTCACAATGGGAGAGTTATGTTATGAGATGAAATTCACATGATCTCTGTTTATACAAAATGTCTAAAACATAGTTTGTCCACTTAGTTAGGGTAAAATATAAGATAAGGGGTAAAAAAACCTTATCTTTCCCCTTTACATAATAATAATATTCAATTTAAACTTTTTCACATTAGAAACCCTAAAACAAGTTGACGTCACCCCTTTAGGGAGACATTTTGACACTTTTCCAAGTCATTGGAGAAGAAAGTGAAGTTCGTTGGGGCTCCTAGATCCTCCTCTTCATGTGCCAAGGTCAATCCATGTCTCCTCTGGTCAAATCATACCAAGTTTCAATGAGAAATAACTCCATCACCACCAACCCTAGCCCTAGGTGATATCAAGCCTAAAAAAGTAATGTTTTTCCCCTCCTAGGCAAGTTGTTTGGCATGTGAGGGCTAGGTAATGTCTTCCAAGGTGTCTTCTAGGCCTCCAAATAAAATAGATCATGATCTGGCATGTGGGCCCTTGGCATCCAACCTGTGGGATTCAATCCCCATGGAAACCCAATCTAGGCTTGTTCCTCCAAAATTGTCCACCAAACAAGGTACTGCAAAACAAATAGGCACACCCTCCAAGGATCTCAAGTCAAAATATCATGGAAAGTGAAAACCATATCTAATAAACAAGGCACCTAAACACGTGCATCAAAAATACCTAATCAAATTAAACAAATGCTCCAAGACCCTATACGATTGACCAAGTTTAGGTATGGGAGGGGTTTCATAAAAGTCCTATTGTGTATACCAAAACCCTCAAGTAGGGGATGCTCACAGGGATGCCCCTTCAAGGTCATGCAGTGGATGATGAGGTGGATAGGGGGTTAGAATTCAAAGGTCAATGAGTTTCATGACATACGAGGGCTCACATTATCTCATTTATGGGTGCCTTTGTAGGGGGTGTGTTGCAACTTCTTCCTTAATGCAACCTTTTTCCAAGCCCATTTATTGTCATTTATTAATTAATTAATGATCCAAACACGTGTGCACTCCCAATAGTGAATCAATTATCTTGGGGGGAAGTAACACAATGTCACTGGAATGAAGAGGTCCACAAAGTGCCATAGGGGTAACCATGTAAAGCATTATAGCGCACTTGTGTTAGTCTTATATTCAAGCGAGATATTTATTATGTGTTTGATATTTTGCAGGTCTTCAATTATTTTAAAAGAAGTAGTTCATCGTTCTCAAGACCTGTCTGGGAGAGCCTCTAGAAGGTTTATATTTTAGGTTCTTATCTTTTTCCAACAACCATTCCCCTGGGTCTTCAGCCCCTTCTTCCACCAATAGCATAAAGAAACCAATACAAGAGCACAAGAGAGAAGAGGTTTCCCAAGGAGGGCACAAATTTCAGCCAAATACTTCTCACAATGGGATAGTTATGTTATGAGATGTGATTCACATGATATCTATTTATACAAAATGTCTAAAACATAGTTTGTCCACTTAGTTAGGGTAGAACATAAGATAAGGTGTCAACAACCCTTATCTTAACCCTTTACACAAATAATAATATTCAATTTACACCTTTTCACATTAGAAACCCTAAAACAAGATGATGCCACCCCTTTAGGGAGACGCTTTGACACTTTTCCAAGTCATTGGAGAAGAAAGTGAAGGTCGTTGGGGCTCCTAGAGCCTCCTATTCATGTGCCAAGGTCAATCCATGTATCCTCCGATCAAATCATTCCACGTTTCAATGAGCAACAATTCCATCACCACCAACCCTAGGTGATGCCAAGCCTCAAAACGTGACGTTTTTCCCCTCCTAGTCAAGTCGCTTGGCATGTGAGGGATAGGTAATGTCTTCCAAGGTGTCTTCTAGAACTCCAAAGGCAAGTCATCACGATTTGACATGTGGGCTTGAAGCCCCATGGAAGCCCAAGCTAGGCTTGTTCCTCCAAAACTGTCCACCAAACAAGGTCCTGCAAAAAAAATAGGCATGCCCTCCAAGGATCTCAAGTCAAAATGTCATGGAAAGTGAAAACCACATATAATAAACAAGGCACCTAAACATGTGCATAAAAACTACCTCATCAAATTAAACAAATGCTCCAAGACCCTATACGATTGACCAAGTTTAGGCATGGGAGGGGTGTCATAAAAGTCCTATTGTGTAGACCAAAACCTTCAAGTAAGGGATGCTCCCATGGATGCCCCTTAAAGGTCATGTAGTGGATGATGAGGTGGATAGGGGGTTAGACTTCATAGGTAAATGATTTTCATGACACACAAGGGCTCGTATTTTCTCATTTATGGGTGACTTTGTAGGGGTTGTGCTACACCTTCTTCCTTAATGCAACCTTTTTCCAAGCCCATTTATTGCCATTTATTAATTAATTAATGATCCAAACATGTGTGCACTCCCAATAGTGAATCGATTAGATTGGGGGGTAGAAACACGGTGTCAGTTGAATTAAGAGGTCCACAAAGTTCCACAGGGGTAAACATGTAAGTGTTATAACACACTTGTGTTAGTCTTATATTCAAGTAGGATATTTATTGTGTGTTTGATATTTTGTAGGTCTTCAATTCTTTTAAGAGAAGCAATTCATCATTCTCAAGACCTATTTGGGCGAGCATCTAGAAGGTTTATATTTTAGGCTCTTATCTTTTTCCAACAACCATCCCCCCTGAGCCTTCAACCCCTTCTTCCCATGAAATGAGGTACATGCCCTTCTTGGGTCACTAAGGTCAAAGGGCCTAAAAGAGGGCAATGTGATGGGAATGCAATGGGAGGAAAGTGATAAGTATGGTCGAGAATGGTACGACAACCCCTCAAGGGACCCCCAGTTTCACCCCTTCCCCAAAATTTGGCCACTTACTAGGAAATCGATGACACTCACCAAGGTGAAACAGGGTCAAAAACATAATGTCTAAGAAGGTGTTATGTAATCAAAAGCAACTTAAATACAACATGCTTAAATGACTCAAATATTAGGGTGATTACCTACCACAATACCTAACTTGTACCGCATGGAGCAAGACCCATGTGCCTTCCAGAAGCTAGATGGTGTGGTGGATGCGCTGACAATGGATCCAAACTATGGTGATAAAGCGAGCTTCCATATGTGCAAGTAGACACTACTAGTCATGTGGTCTCTCGACACTCCATATCTGCAACCCGAGGGCCTTGAGACATCATCTCCTTAGTTATCCCACAAAATGGGGATAACAAATATATTTTTTCTTAGTCTTCATCCTAGCTCATGAGAGAGCTCACGAGAGTGCGTCGTCAAGAGAACATGTTGGAAGAGTTACCAAACTTTACATCACCTCCCTTTCCGACGACCATGCCATATGTTGTGGAAGATTAATTTAATATTTATTTTGGAGACTTGAGCCCATGAGAATTATTACCTTGTCGTCATCGGGAATGAGCTGGGGTGAGGTTACCTTGTCATCCTCAATAGAGATCTAAGTGTGAACAAGATTAAGGCTTATCGCCTCCTTCAACATGAGACCCGACAACCCATTGACCTTTATTATTTTAATATATTTTCTTTGAAGACTATTTTAAAAATATTTGGGAGGACGTGCACTCGTGGAGGAGTATTATTTAATTATTAATTTATATCAATGAGCTAGAATATAATTACCATTCCCAGTTTTACGAGAATTGGGGGAATATTTTAATATTTTAATATTAATAATTTTTATTCTCACATTAGTGGGGGGAATTAGATTATTTTTGATTTTATTTATTTTTGTTTATTAATTGTAAGTAACGTAGGTTAATGTAATTAATATTGTTATTTCCTATTTTATTTATTTATATTATTTTCATATTTTTAAGGAGGAAAATTAACCAAAA
>ML812372.1:33351-50496 GCA_009831015.1 Picea engelmannii
GTGCTTTCTCGCTGGTTTGGTGCTTGCTGTTTTCTTTTGTTTGATTCGACCTTGTAGGGTTGGGGTCCAACACCGGTGGTTGGATCTTTTTTTTTTGGATTATTATTGTTTTTTGGGGCGCTTTATGGTGTTCATCCCCTGCACCCATGAGTCAACATGCAGTTGTGTTATTTTCCCTGTCTACCGAGGTCGATATCTGTTTTTCTGTGATATTTTGTTGGTGCTTCAGTGCTGGCATGAAAGAAAATAGTTGCATGCAAAATTGTTTGAGGATTACATGTGAAATTGCAATATCCGTTGTTTTTTTGTTAGAATAAAGCATATGCAGGGTACATTTATAAACCATGTATGGTAAGATGTGCCCATATGACATTACATGTTCTTTCTCCTCTACACAGACTGGTGTGCGCACAATACAATTTGTGTTGTACTTGAGCTATGATATGTACACCAAAGATTCTGCAAGATTATATTTCGATGTCTGGGTAGTTTGCCACGGAAAACCAAAAACTTGTATCGTGGGCACACCAGTCTGTGTAGAGGATAAAGAACATGTATTTCCATTGGTGGAAGTATATCTGGATAATTTTCCACGGAAAACCAAAAATCGTTTAGCTACGACCATGCAATTTAGTAATATTTTTTGGCTTGTAATATATTTTGGGCATGGCAAAAAAAATTACACGTTTACAACTATGGATGGAGAAGCGCAAATGCTCATGTTTTTGTCTATCTTCTAGACTGTTCATTGAGTCTCTTTTACTATATGTACATATTGCTTGTTCTCCGGTGCATACCAAATTCCATTCATGTTCGTTGTATTTTGTGCGTTCCCACATTCAAACAAACATAATAGCTAAAGAAAACACGGAGTCTTGACTGCATCGGTTGAAGAGGATATAGAAAGGTGCATGCTTATACAATTATTTCATATTGCGTTGTTTTGTATTTCATTTATTGTCTGTATATGTTTTCACTTAGTTTATTATATGTACATGTTGTGTGCCTTCCTACATGGTAACTTATGTTCATTACATGCCTTCCTGCATACTAACTTGCTTCATGTCCATTGTGTTTTCGTTGCATTGCTACATTTAAACAAAGAAAGTGGTTGGAGATGACGATGGGATCTTTCGCGGGTAAATAACCATGTTTCTCTTTCTTTTACATGTATGTCTTCATTATAAGTTATCTTCAATACATGCCTTCCTGCATACTAACCTACTTCATGTCCGTTGTGTTTTCGCTGCATTGCTGCATTTAAACAAACATAATAGCTGGAGAGGACGATGGACTCTTTGGCATGTAAATAGACCTGTTTCTCTTTCTTTTAGATGTGTGTCTTCATACTAACTTGCCTTCATGTCCATTGCATATTCGACGTTGCTGCCTTGGAAAAAACAAGTTGCTTGGACATGAAGATGAATTGTTATGTGCAACAATAGAGGGTTCTGTGGTACAATCTTCTAAAAGGTATACCAACCGTGCTGGTAAATTAAATATACAAACTGGGTGGGGGCATATAATATTAGACTTGAAAATGATGGCTTCGCAACAATGGGCCTTTTTGCCCTCTCTATTTCTACTTTTTCCATTTTCTATTATTCCTTTTGTTTTCTAATTCATCTTCTTAGTGTTCTTTTCGAAAATGCCTTGGTGTGTCAGTTGGCAGACTAACAGTTTCACATCTATGGCCGCGCTTCTACCTTATTTCATAGTTACCCACTTTATCGATTGTGGGTGTCGGGCTGGCAGGTTCAAGATTTCTCCCCTGGCTTTCGGGGGTCTGCGATATACAAATTGGCCATGGTGCCCCACCCTCACACCCTGTTTACTGTTAAACATTTTTCCAGTTAAAAAAATCAGATGCATACAATTTTATGGTTATTTAGTCCTTCTGATGGACAATATAGAATGCATATGCTTGTTTAGTCCCGATGTTCATCTACACTTGCTTGCATCAGAAAAAGTTGGACTAGTGACATGGGCATGAGTAGTTAGTCATCCCAGACATCAGTAGACCGACAAGGCCAAAGGTAAATATGCATATTCTCTGCTCTTACTATGTTTACTAAACAAATATCCTCGACTATATATTCATCTATGGCATGTTGAATATGCTAATGTCATCTGCAATACATGGTTTGCAGTTCACAAGAAGTATCAACAAGTACAAGCGAGACGCCAAATGTGTCGCATGTTCTGAAGACTAAGAGGTGTGGTTGCAAAACTCTGGCTCCATAGTTCATCGAAGCTATGTGTGTACTTGTAGATTTATGCCAGTGAAATAAGAATACAAAGAAAAAAAAATGCACAGTACCATTCAATTTAGTTTTCCTGTTCAAAAAATGTCACCAGGTCTAGAGTTGTAACATCCAAAGTACTATCAATAGAGGGCTTGAACAACTGCCAAACTGGAGAAGTGTTTGTTGGGGACATAATGGTCATCTATAGCACCTACTTGGACAAGGAAAACAAAAGTAGATCCATTATGCGTGCTGACATGACAGACAAGGAGGCCATGATGACAGTGACACTGACTATTCCTCCACAACTTGTCCAAAAACATGCAAAAAAGATATTGTCGGGTAATGCGATATCCATTACAAATTTTAATATATTGCCCAAAACAGTATATGACCGTGGTGATTGTGATCGAATTGTTTCGCTCAACGAAACAAGTATTGTGGAAAAAATTTCCGTTGTTTGTTCAGAATAACGTTTCGTCCCAGACTCGACTATCAACCAGCTTGCACATAGCACTGGCATTTACCCAATCAAAACGATTGGCACAACTGTCAGATTGGCAAGAAAAATTGGTTCTCAACACATTCTCCATATAAAGGATGGAGAGTTGGACAACGACAAGGCAATGGTACCGCTTTTCATATTCAGTTTTGTCCTTTATTTTCGCATGTGCATGTATCTCGGGTAAGTTACTCAAATATTGCATTGTTCCATGTTGCAGCTGGAATTGTTCGATACGTATTCAAATTTGTTTTCGTCAATGGAGCAATAATTGCATAAAGGGAAGATTCCACTTATGCTCTTCAAAAATATAACAGGGAGGTTAGAGAAAGGATCCTTTGGAAAACCCAGGCAACGTTTGTAACAGAGTTGTGAGCAAAGATAATAGAGGATCTGAAGAAAATAGCTAGCTCTACAACTGTTGTGCGTATACATCCACAAAATCATCCTCACTTTGCTTATAGAAATAGCCTTGAACAAATTTCTGCGGCCTATTTTATTTTATTTTTATTTTTTTAAGGGGAGGGGGGGTGCAGTTGTGTATTATATTGTTCAATGTATTAATTCCTATGCTCACGTTGCCAGGTTGAAGGTGTTTTAGTTGCAACCAATGTGTACTCGACCCCCTTTGAACCTATATGTGCAAAATGCAACTCTCCTGCTTCTGCCTCCGCTTTGATAAGTGATGATACGATTGATTGTCTGTGATGCGGTGAAAAATGTCCATATATATATGGACATTGTGTCAATGCTGTCGTATGAACCATGGGTGACACAACAATGCATTGTACAATTAGGCAACCTTTGTTAGAAAATGTGCTTCCTAAGTTGTCAGAGTTTTCATATGAAACGTAACTACAGAAAAAGACAAGCAGTGTCTACATGCTGCGAGACCTTCGAATACACAACAAATTCACCTTAAATGAGCACAGTGCAATTTTGCATATCAGCTGAAGAAGGGAAAAAAAATATATCAAACTTTGTCAAGAAACAAAAATACCTCATGTGTCTCTGTAATATTTCTTCAACATCCAGATGAATGTTCGTTGGACTCAGCTAGTTAGGATTGCACATGCATAAGATTGTTCGGTCCAAAAAATGGGAAGCATGGTAGAAAACCCCATATATCCCATGGCCCTGGTTATTTTCTACTGGGAACATATACCAGATGCAAGAGAAAACAAATGTGGCGATGTCTTTTCTTTGTATATCAAATTATTTGGTGCAAAGGTGGTTGCGTCCTGCTCTATGTAACCTTGTGGGAACTTGCTTGCGGCTTGTTTGAAGTTTAGTTGGTTCTTGGTTGTGTGCTTCATCTGTCAATTTGTATATCACGGAACTCCGACTATTGTTTGGAGGACACAAAACAATAGAATTGATTTTTTTAGCCAACTAGCCCACAAATCCCTCTGATAATTTCTATGGCACTGTGACACAAATGTAGTATGTGGCTTGTTTTGACAGTTTTCCTTGATTGATGAACTTGGTAAAATTAATGTCCTGGAATAATTTGAAATCAACGAATATATACTGTGTGAAGTGCAATTGTGCTATCATATCAACAAGAGGCCCTTAAAATTCAAATTGGTCGTTGTTTTAACATTTTTGCTTAATCCATGAACTTGGTAAAATTAATCTCCTGGAATAATTTGAAATCAACGAATATATATTGTGCGAAGTGCAATTGTTCTATCATATCAACAAGAGGCCCTTAAAATTCAAATTGGTTCTTGTTATGCTTGCAGTGATAGAATTTAAAAAAAAAATATTTTGTTTCCTTCCTTTTTTTTTTTAAATAAGTGATTTAACATCCTTTTATAATTTTATGTAATTCAATTGTACAATATCAATATTTAATATTAATAATTTAGTATTTGAAAATAATGTTTTTAGATAATGTTAGATAGGATGACCATCCGTAAACAATCGCAATCTTGAGCCCGCTAGTCCTGGAGTCCTTCTGTCAATTTGTATGTTGCGGAACTCCGAGTGTTGTTTGGAGGACACATGACAATAGAAGTGCAATGTTGATCCAGAGAGCCCGCAAGTCCGCCTGTCAATTTGTATATCGTGGAAGTCTGGGTGCTATTTGTAGGACACAGAACAATAAAGGCTCAATTTTGAGCCCGCCAAGCCGAGGACCCGCGATCCAAAAAGTGGTTAAGTATGGAATGAAGGATCTGTGCATGATCTATAAAATCTCATGTCCATACTTTATAAAAGTACATGTTTACTATGTATTGCTCATTTGTCGAAAAATTTCTAGGTGCAGAAGTTGGCGAACACACTTGTTCAGATTTCCACTTACTTTTATATCACTAGCCCAACCAAATTGTACAAATTTTCCTGTCTAATTAAATTCTTCAATATCAATATTTAATATTAATAATTTAATGTTGAAAATAATGTTTTTAGATCATGTTAGATAGTTGATAGGGATTACCATCCGTGAACAATGACAATCTTGAACAAGCTAGACCTGGAGTCCATCTATAAATTTGTATATCGTGAAACTCCGAGTGCTGTTTGGAGGACACCGAACAATAGAAGTGCAATGTTGAGCCAGCCATCCTGCAGGTCCGCTTGTCAATTTGTATATCGCGGAATTGTGGGTGCTATTTGTAGGGCGCGGAACAATAGAGGCCTAATTTTCAACCCCCCACCCTGAGAACCCGCGATCCAAAAAGTGGCCAAGTATGGAATGTGAGATCCGTACATGATCTATAAAAAAATTCATGTCCATACTTTATAAGAGTACATACTTAGTATGTATTACTTGTTTTTCGAAAAACTTGTAGGTGCGGAAGTTGGCGGATTCACGACTTCAGATTTCACTTACTTTTATATCACCAGCCCGACTGACTGCTTCCCTGTTTGATATTGTAATAAACAAATATAAACTGGCCCAAGTCCAAATGTGTTATCACATGAACACGAGAGCCTTAAAATTCAAATAGCTCGCAAGTCCGCTTGTCAATTTGTATATCGTAGAAATGTGGGTGTTATTTGTAGGGCACAGAACAATAGAGGCCCAATTTTGAACCCACCAGGCCGAGAACCCGCGATCCAAATAGTGGCTAAGTATGGAATGAGGGATCCGTACATGCTCTATAAAATCTCATGTCCATAGTTTTTAGAAGTACATATTTAGTATGTATTACACATTTCCTCCAAATGTTGTTTAAAAGACATGGAACAATAGAACTACAATCTTGAGCGAGCCAGTCCGCAAGTTCGCCTGTCAATTTGTATATCGCGGGACTTTGGGTGGTATTTGTAGGATACAGACCAATAAAGGCCCAGTTTTGAGCCCGCCAGACCGAGAACCTGCGATCGAAAAAGTGGCCAAGTATGGAATGTAGGATCCATGCAAGCTCTATAAAAACCTCATGTCCATACCTTATAAGAGTACATACTTAGTATGTATTACTCACTTTTCGGAAAATTTCTAGCTGCGTAAGTTGGGGGATTCACAACTTCATATTTCAATTACTTTTATATCACCAGCCTGACCGACCGCTTCTTCGTTTGATATTGTAAGAAACGAATATAAACTATCCCAAGTCCAATTGTGCTAATACATTGATACGAGGCCCTTAAAATTCAAATAGTCCGCAAGTCCGCTTGTCAATTTGTATATCGCAGAACTTTGGGTGCTATTTGTAGGGATCAGAACAACAGAGGCCCAATTTTGAGCCCGCCAGCCCGAGAACCCACGATCCAAAAAGTGGCTAAGTATGGAATGAGGGCTGCATACATGCTCTATAAAATCTCATGCCCATACTTTATAAAAATGCATATTTGGTATTTATAACTCGTTTCTTGCAAAATTTTCTAGGTGCGGAACTTGACAGATACATGTGTTCAGATTTCCACCCATTTTTATATCAACAACTCGATCGACCTCTTGCCCGTTTCGTATTATACAAAATTTTTGGAACACAATTTTCCAAATACGTGGGTTTTTCTTTGAAATAAGATATTTCACATCCTTTTATAATTTTATGTAATTAAATTGTACAATATGAATATTTAATATTAAAAATTTAGTATTGAAAATAATATTTTTAGGTAGTGTTAGATAGTTGATAGGGATCAACATCCATAAACAATCGCAAGGTTGAGCCCACCAGCCCTGGAGTCCATCTGTGAATTTGTATATGGTGGAACTCCAAGTGTTGTTTGAATGACACAGAATAATAGAAATGCAGTGTTGACCAAGCCAGGCAACAAGTCCGCCTGTCAATTTGTATATCGTGAAAATATTGGGTGCTATTTGTAGGTCATAGAACAATAGAGGCCCAGTTTTGAGCCCACCAGCCCGAGAACCCACGATCCAAAGATTGGCTTAAGTATGGAAAGCAGGAACAATACATGCTCTATAAAATCTCATGTCCGTACTTTCTAAAAGTAGATTTTATGTATTACTCTTTTTTTTTTTTGAAAATTTCTTGGTAAGGAAGTTGGCAGATTCACGTATTCATATTTCACTTACTTTTATATCACAAGCCCGACCAACTGACGGCTTACCCATTTCATATTGTACAAACCTCCTTGTCTAATTAAATTGTACAATATCAATATTTAATATTAATAATTTAGTATTCAAAATAATGTTTTTAGATAATGTTAAATACTTAATAGGGATTAGCATCTGTAAGCAATGACACTCTCGAGGCTGCCAACCCTGGAGTCCATCTGTCAATTTTTATATCATGGAACTCCGAGTACTGTTTGTATGACACAAAACAAAAGAAGTGCAATGTTGATCGAGCTAGCCTACAGGTTTGCTGGCCAATTTGTATATCGCAGAATTATGGATGCTATTTGTAGGCCACAAAACAATGGATGCCCAATTTAGAGCCCGCTAATCCGAGAACCCGCGATTCAAAAAGTGGCCAAGTATGGAATGCAGGATTCGTACATGCTCTATAACATCTCATGTTCATACTTTATAGTACATATTTAGTGTGTATTACTCGTTTTTCGGAAAATTTCTAGTTTCTCTTTTCTCTTTGCTTTCCCTTTTTGAATCACAGGTTCCTGCATAGGCGAGTTTAACATTGTGTTTCCATTGTTTCGCCACGTGCAACTAGCATCCAGACTTCCATGATTTAAAAACTAGCAAACAAACCCCCCTTCATCTCGTATGATTTCGCTTTCTATTTACTTGGTCCTTTTTCCCAATGTCTCATGCTTTTATATACAGAACTCGAAGTTCATCAATATACAAATTTCCCTCTTGCCATTGTGCTTCCATTGTTCCCCTACGCACAAACAACAGTCGAAATTTCGTGACATGCAAATTGACGGCCGATATTTGTCACTGAGATGCAATATGACCATCGACCCTTCATGTCTCCTGGGTATATCTTCTGCCCTTTTTCTTTTGTAACCCGCCAGACCGCTTTCCATACTTAGGTATTTCTTGGAATTGGTTTTACGGGTTGGTGGGTGCACAAAATGTACAATGCTTCGTCGCAATTTGCCATCACCGCTACATTCGTACTTGTTTCCAGATATGCAATAATTAATCTTTAATGCTAGTAGTTCATCTTGCATGAATCGTTAAGATAGTCATTAATGTTCGAAAATCCAGAGAAGATTTGTCATTACTACGAATTAAACTAAGATTTGCGCAGAAGTATGTTATCCTTTCCAAGTATTCATTTCAAACATGATGCAATCAGTTTTTGTGCGCCGACAGGTTGGCGCCTTTAAGAAATTTCTAATTCTTAATCTCTCTTTGTTGTCACCACGACCTTCACACTTTTTTCTAATTATGCAATTAGTGAGCTGTAATGGTGACAACTCATTCCGCATGAGCCCTGGAGATTGTCATTGATCAGTGAAAGGCTTGAGGAGATATTCCATTGATATGCATTAAACCATAATTTGTGGAGGGTTACATTATCCCTCCTTGATTTTCATTTCAAACATCGTCTCGAGCAAACGAAAATTGTCGTTACCTTGTGGCAGTAGTTCTGTCCAGATACAATAAACACATTTAAGCATAATGGCTAGAGGTTCCACTATTCCAAGGCATATTCTTACTGCTCATGTCCCTCCGCCCAGGAGCAAAAAAGGAGATGGTCCCTTGGTACACATTGAGATATATTTCAAGCCAAAGAATTCCAAGGCAACCTTGCTTGCTCAGAGAACCTGCCCAGTTGCTATTCATGGCTGGCGCAGAGGTTGATGTCATGGATTCTGAGCCAGAAGAAGATGATCTAATGGCCGATGATACATCAATGGATGATGGAAATGCAGAGAGTCTTCCCACTCCTGCGCCCAAATTGAAATCAACCATAACGGACGGAACTTCCTAACTCAGTGATGGTGGTCCTGACAACACCAAAAGGAGTTTCAGAAAAGAAACTGATGCTGAACACAATAGCCGCTTTGCAACGCGAAAGTAGGAATTCCAGAGTTCCAAATTACTCCGTTCTGGGCGGAAGAGTTTCACTGTAAATCAATGATATGTTGATGCTCCCAGAGATATATTTCAAGCCAAAAAATTATTCACTTGCGTGACTATTGTCCTGTTCTCTGGATATACAATTAACATCTTCGGGAATCAGGTCCAAAACTCTCACTGTTGCAAGACATTTTTCTACTAGTCATCTCCTTCCACCTAGAATGGACTAATTTGGGCCTCTAAAATTGCACGTACAACCTGTGTCCCTGAATTTTTTTCGACTATGCAAAGGTGATTTCAATTAAGGGATATTCCATTTTCCCTGCAACGTTTTTCATCTTCTTCCTCATGGGAAGCTTATGAAAACTATCAATTTCATCATAGGATGATTCATCAAGGAGAAAATTGGAAGGATGTTTCATACTGCGGATCCCGTGCCTGTGTTTGTGGTAGATACATTCAATGTTTTGGCTCGAAGAACTGGGTCCAATTTCTAAGGATAGATGTACAATGCTCAGTTTTTTCTCATTTTTTTAAATGGATTTGCTATTAAAAAAATTTGCCTTGGAGTCTTCGTTCCTGCTTCTTTTCTGGATTTAACGCTTGTTCTCATTGGCATGGTTCGGTGCTATCGTAGTTTTTGGATATTGTGTTTACTTAGGTTATTTTTTCTAAGATGGAACATGTAACAATTATATGACAATGTACTGTGTCAATCCACCAACTTTTTATGCAAACAAAAAATGGATTACACACAGTTTCAAACCAACATTCAATTCTATTCGTAATGCAGATAGAACATAGCAATACCAATGTACAATCTTGCAGCAAAATCATCATTCTTGTTTCTAGACATGTAGTTATTAAGTTTTAATGCTAACAAACCATAATGCAAGAAGTTTAATACTTAAGTTAATATGTTACAGTCATAGAAGAATGTATCAAGAACACAGTTACACCTACACGTTCCAATAAAATCTAATCTTCAACAAAGCATTTGCTGGAAATTAGTAGAAAATGAAGTTTAATAGTTAAGTTAATATGTTACAGTCATGGAAGAATGTATCAAGAACATACTTACACGCACAGGTTGCAATAAAATCTAATCTTCAATAATGCATTTGCTGACAATTAGTAGAAAATGATGGTTTTGAAACAATGGGGATTCTTTGAAACCAATTCACGCTTACGAAAACTGCCCTCTGCCTTTCTATTTTCCCACTCTTTTATTCCCTGTAGTTTCTCTTCCTGGTTACTTAATCATTTTTAATCTAAAAACGCCTTGCTGCGCAGCTTGGCGGATTCATGCGTTTCCAACGAGCGCTTCCCCTTTCTTTAAATTGGCCCTCTATTGTTCTGTGTCCTACAAGTAGCACCCAAAGTTTTTCCATATACAAATTGATAGGCAGACTCGTGCGCTGGCTGGCTCAACATTGCACTTATACTTTTCCGTGACCTCCAAACAACATTTGGACCTCCACGATATACAAATTGACACATGGGCTCCAGGGCTGGCGGGCTCAAGATTGCCTTTATTTACAGATTGTAAAGTGCTAAAATGAGCCATACCACATTTGCGCCACATATGCTATATTAAAGGGCAAAGAATTTCCTCTATAGTTATATGCCCTACAAACAACACCCACAGTTCCGCACTATACAAATTGATAGCCGGACTTGTGGGCTGGCTGGCTAATAAAATGCCTTGCAATTCCGCAGTAGACAAATTGACAGATGAAGACACTTCTCCGACTGCAAATTCCAGGCGGGCTCTAGATTGGAATTTTGTTGTTCCATGGCCTGCGAACAATACCGTCACTTTCAGGATATACAAATTTACAATTGGACTCAGATCATACCCTCTTCCATATTACGCTCGACCTATCATGCCCTCTTCTGTGGTATACATTTTGCACTAAAAACTTCCGAGAAATACAATTTAACCGTCAGGTCCTCACGTCTTCTGTGGAACTATTGTCACCCCATTTTGAATCCCGTCTATCCGCCTTCCATTCTTCGCCATTTATTCAAATTTCTTTGGCGGATCGTCGGTTTGGCGGGTTGAAGAAATATTCAGTTCCTAATCGTTGTTTCCTGTACCCATGCCCCTTTGCAATTAGCAATTACCAATTGTATATAAGATCTTATTTCTAGGCATGCAATTAGCAAGCACTAATTTCAAACATCATGGAATGTCATTTGTGCATCATCGGGTTGGTCCCTTCACGAAAACTTCAATCCTCGCTTCCGAGAACGAGTCCACTCGACCGTTTCCCTATTCCATACTTAGCCACTTTGCCGGAATTCCGCAAATATACAAACTGGCCGTTGAACTTCCCCATAATGATCTCTTCCATTTACATGTTTTGCAATAAAAATTTCCGATACATAAAATTTGATAGTGGAACACTCGACTCTCCTGAGTATCCCTGTAACCCTTTTTTGAATCCTGTCCGACCGCTTTTTAGACCTTGCCAATCTTTCCTTGCTCTCCCCCGTCTCCATCACCTTCCCACTTGTTTATAATAAAAGAATATATATATATATATATATACATATCTTGTTTCTAAATATGAAATTAATGACATTTAATTATAACATCTCATCATGCAGGAACCATATAGATTGTCATTGATGGGCGAAAGGCTCGAGGAGATCTCCTATTAATGCGCATTAAACCAAGATTTGTGGAGGGTTATATTATCCCTTCCGAGTGTTGATTTCAAAATCATGAAATGTTGTTCGCACGTCGTGGCCTTGGCACGTTCACGAAACCTCCAATCCTTAATTGCTCTTCGTCGTACCCACCACCTTCACATTTATAAATATGCAATAAGTAAGCTTTATTTCTAACAGTTCATCATGCACCACCCATATAGATTGTCATTAATTAGCAAAAGGCTCAAGGATCTTTCCCATTCATAAGCATTTAACCAAGATTTAGCGGAGAGTTACATTATCGTCTCTAACTGTTCATTTCAACCATCATCTGGAGCAAACCAACGTTCTCATAAACCTATGGTATCATCTTGACAACAATTCTGTGGAGATACAGTGAACATCTTCAGGCGCAAGGACCAGAACTTCCAGTGGTCCAGGGCATATTTTTATTACTCAACCTCTGCCGCAGAGAACCAAGTAATTTGGACCTCTGGGATTGCTCGTGCAGGTTGTGTCCCTGAGTTTTTTGACTGTAAGGACCTGGTCTCTTGGTGCATCGATAAATTTATTTCAAACAAAAGAATTATTCCACTGTGGGACCGCTCTTTTGTTTCTTTGTCACCTTAGGTATTCCGCCAGATGCTAAGATTGTTGGAGCCAACATTGACATTCAAAGGAGAAGATTGCAAAAACTTCCTAGCAAATCATAATAACGGGTTGGACCTCTTGCCCCATTTATTGGAAAACCCGCTTCTAGTTCCTGAAGATATTACAAGCTTGCAGGTTAGTTCATTTAGAAATCCATTTCGTGAAATTGCCTGGTTGTTTACAAGAATAATGGGACAAGATTCCACAACAACTGTTTCCTGGAAGGCTCTTTATATTTTGTATTTCACAGTCAAGGAACAAGCCATTTTTTATTGGGGCAAGTTAATTTTCCATGAAATCTGTTCCCAATTTTCAAGCTTCAAAAGGGAAAAGAAATTTTATATGTCGTCCTATTTAGTTTTTGTGATAATGCATCCCTGTCGGTTTCCACAACTGTCTCTCTCCAAGAATGTCAACTGCGAATTCCACCCAGTAACGTTCTGGTACCAGGCCTTGTGGAAACACAAGGCTTCCCACTGTTTCTATGAAGTTTTTAATGGCTTCGTGTCTATTTTCAAAGTTTTGTTGTTAGGAGAAGATACTCCCAACATATCTGAACATGCAACCAGTTTTTTGGATAGGAAGGGGACACTCAAACATTTGGATAATTACACTGTCATAAGAATTTTTGGCTCCACGGAAATACCTGCTCTTCTTCCATGTCACATTACAGACATAATGTTTTTTTACAGAAGTAACACGACAATACAATTATTGGTTGCATCTGTTGCAAAAGAAGAAAAAAAACAGTTCATTCCTCTTCCTCGGAAAGTAGGGGAGTTCGTGTTGAAAAACGTTAAGAAAATTGACGAATTCGCAACGCATTCTAGCATCTCCAACCTGAGATATGTTGAAATCATAAGAGGGTTCGACCCCTACAATATTTTTCGACAACATTTACAAACACTTGGCGTTGACGATTGTTTTTAAAAAAAACACCTGCCCTAAAATAGAGACAGTGGCGGCAACGCTCTTGCCTCTGATGCCGACGACGTGGACACAGTGCAAAGCTACACTAAATTGTACACGCAACAGGGGAAAGGCCCCGGTGACAAGAGTGTTCAATCGACAAATAACACTCCAAAAAGTATGACATCTTAGAGCATCGCTCCAATGACCCACCACAACAACAAAGAAACTCAGAGTTTTTCAAACGGAGGAGGAGATAACGACCCTCCTCACTATAAAATTGATAGTTCTCACAAGATTCCAGTAGAGAAGAAGAGAAAAAAGAATGTGGGGTAGGCGAAAGAGCCGGAAATTCAGAGTGAGAACATGGAACTTGACACTGATCTGGATAACATGCTATGCTTCCTTGATCAACCTGAAGACGCCATCGAGCATAGCTGTCCAATGGACATATCCATTACCAAAAATTTTGACGAAGATGAATCCTTCGTGTTCCAGAGCGCTTTTTTTGATAGCCAGTCCAAAAAATTGATAATTGAGAAAAAAAAAAGTTAAAAATAAGAAAGGGAAATCTCGTTCAGAGGTTTCGCTTGCCAACATGCGTCCGTCCCAAATTTGTCAACTTCACACCGTGAGCGGAGAAGCACTTCATGATTCCATTGGAGACATCGAGACTGAAAATGCCAAACTGAAAGACCGGGTCAAGGAATTGGAAGAGGCTTTCATTTCTATGCCATTGCTTGTCAATCCTTTGGCAATAACCATGCCTTCCACCCCTGCAACCAACGTAAAAGCATCCTCCACCTTGCTGACATCCTGTAGAGGATATGTGGAGAATAATATCAAGAAAATAATGGAACTAGTTACCGAGGTGTGGAAAACATCATAAACCATCATTTCCCTTGGAACCAGGGCACATAGTTTGCTCAAACATTTGTAGGTGGAGTTAAAAGATGAAGAAAAAATCTTTTTAAAAATGGTCATTCCTTTTGGCACTATTGTTAATAATATAACAGAAACAAAAAGAAGATAACAAGATCTTCCATCCAAAAACTAGATCGGTCAATTAAATGCCTGTTGGAAAGAAAAATTGAAGAACCTGCATCTCATTCTTCAGTCATGTGAACAAGCCACATCGAAGAAAGATAAATTATTCACAAGGCTGTCAAAAATAGACTTAGACGGAAAAACCAACGACTTCCAAGACCTTGACTTAATTGCAAACTCCTTGCCCTTAACATGGCAAGAGTTCGATAAATAGGTTGCTATGTTTAAGGCCTTGTCTCTACAAACATTTTACAACATCCTTCACTTTGATCAAAGTCACGTCGACGATTGGTTAGTCAAATATTCAGTACAGAATGAGGAAATTCATCAGGCTCTGTGTAATCTTTCTATCGACTCCTAGGAATTAGAAAACGATCTTTTCAACATAAAAATCCAAAATGAGATCAACATCGCCCCAATGAGAAGCTACATTAAAGAATGGCTCGAAAGGCAATTGAAGCAGGCCGTCGACAAAAGGAAAGAGACAGTTGTCAGGATTCCAACAGTCGTCGATGGCATCATTGAAACTGCAGCCGTCGACGACATCAATGAAACGACAGCCGCAAAAAAATAGCCAAAGGGCTCATATGTACCCTCACTGTAAGTCTACTGGTCACATCTTGCTTTGTTTATCAACCCAGTTATTCAACTTTCTTAAATAGAGATGTGTAGGCAAACACTTATACCTTTCAATTTATTTATTTTTGCAGGTATTGCACTCTATCTTCTTTCTATGGTCCCGTTTCTTGTACATATTTCTCTAATGGTCCGCGAGAGCCCCAATCCCAGTCTACATGACAAACGCATTGAAATTCCTATTAATATGTAACAAACTTTAATTTTTTTGTATATTTTAAAATTTCCAGTAATATGTAACAAACTTTTGTTTTTTGACATCATATAAAACTGTTTTCTTATCTCATTTTAAATTTATGTCTTCATACATTTTTATCTTTCACCAGTTTGTATGACAAATGCATTTAAATTTTTATATGTAACATACTTTTATTTTTTTATATATTAAATGGTGCTCTACATGCCAAGCGTCATTTACTTATGCCCCATGTTGAAAAATGCATTTAAATTTTTATATGTTAATTTTTTTTATTTTTTTTTTCAAAATAAATGGTGCTCTACATACCAAGTGTCATTCACTTATGCCCCATGTTTCGTGATATACATGTTGCATACAACATTTCCGTCATATACATTTCAAAATTTCCAATAGTATGTAACAAACTTTTATTTTTTTTACATATTTCAAGTAAAACCGTTTTCGTTTGTAGTTTGTTATATACTTTCAAAAAATAAATGGTGCTCTACATGCCAAGTGTCATTTACTTTTGCCCCATGTTCCATGATAAACATGTTGCACACAACATTTCTGTCATTTACAATTCGACCCCATTTTCCACATTTTACTTTCTAACCTCGTTGGCAGGGACTACGCTGCCAAGCAACCTTGTTTATTATGTGCATCTATTACAAATTTATGTTGCCACAATATGCTTTGCACAAATTTCTTTTGTTTTTATGATGCTATGATATGTTTGAGACACTCTATCATCATGCATTTGGTGGTTATAGTCTTCACATTTGGGTGTATCATTCAATAGGGCATCAACCCATACACACATGATTATTACATTAGGATTAGATTTAATGTTATATGTTGGGGTTTATCTTAATGTGATAATGGTTATAACTATACCAATGTAGAAGCAAAGTTGATAAATATGATCCCATAAGTATGGTTATAACTATACCAATGCTTAATATGATCTATAACTATAAGCAATGTAGAAGAAGAAAACGAAGGACTCTAAAACATGTTGATCATAGTCCGAAGTAGCTTATCGCTTCCATTGTTCTTTAAGTATCATGAAAGGGAGACTAAGTCTCTGAAACCATCCACCTCCAGAGAAGCGTGAAGGGATCTTATCGCTACTGCTGCATATCCTGTAAAATTTCACTCTAGAAAATAAGACACTGGGAAATCCATGAATCTTTGCTCTATATTTAACGAGACAGCTCTGTGTAACGTGTTTATGGAGCGAGTAATCTATATTTATCTCATCCCTATCATAAGGAAATATTTAATACTTGGAGAAACTACAAAAACGTGGTAACCTGGTGTTGTATTTTTGCATGGAGAGGGAGATTTGTGACTGAAAACGGCCAATAATAATTAGCAAATTCAAGTAAAAGGTGAGTGCAATATGTTTGTGTGAGAAAAGAAGAACAAAGACAGTCGCCAAATGTGGGCGGCCGAAATCAATCTCGGGCTGATAGACATTTATCGTTGTGCTCCTTATGTTTCTCATGTTGTCAATGGTCCTCTTAATGCTGCTGATGCTTGAGACCGTTGCATTGCTAGTCAACAGCATAACTTCGGACGAAATCAGAATTAGAGGTGATATATATATATATATATATATATGCTAGGACTTTAGCATGGAATATTGCTGGTCATTGCATGGCTCTCGTAGGATCGATGGTTTTGTCACTCTATGCAGCAACAGAAAATCCAATCTGAATCTGGAAAAGAATGGGCGACATACATACACGCCAGAATACATGCATCCATTTTGCATCATTTTTGTTTCACTTACACCTCCAAATACAATCGTGCATCCTTTCGAGTTATCACAACAACAAGAGTTGTGCCTATGTCCATGAGAATAATTGAAAAAATCGACTCAGAATGAATCCGC
>ML812372.1:68391-95495 GCA_009831015.1 Picea engelmannii
TCGTGGCTTGTTTGACTCGACGCTTGTGTTGGCTTGTATGTTGAGTTTAGTTTTTGCAGTGCGCGCCTTTTGAGCCCCCTTGTGAGATCCTCCTCCCTGTGTCTTGATTCCTGGCGCTTGGGCGCTCGGTCTTGGATAACTTGTGTTGTATTGCAGGTTCTTAGCTCGGTGCTTTAACTGGAGGTTGGATATTAGGCCCAAATTTTTTATTTATATATATATATATATATATATTGTTTACAACAATATTTAATGGTTGTGTATGCGGTTGCAGGTTGCAGGTCGCGTTGTGCAGGTGGACGCATACTGCGTGAACTTGCGGCTTGGCAGGTGTGTTAGGCGTTGGACGCTAAGTTTTGGCTGGTCGGCTCTCTTTCTAGCGTTTTCTGTTCTAAATAAAAAGTATCTGAATGTTTCATCCGCTTAGGGAGTTTGGTTTCTGATGGTTGTGTATTTCCTGGTGGGAGGGCGGGGAGACATTCCACCGCGTGATCCCAGGGTTCATGTGCCCAGGGCGACGACTTCACGCGGGGCAACGGTACCAGGGGGAGGCACTGAAATTATGTTTGTAGTGTAAGGAAACGCAAGAACCGAGTGTAAGAACCAAGTGTAAGAACCAAAATTCTATTTATTGTGTGAAGAAATGTATCGTTGCAAGGATACATGTAAAATGCATGAGGATTAGATTATTTTTTTCAGAAAATGTGGCAGTGCTCTTAATTAATTTTTTATTTTATTTTTTTCCTGTTGATAGACAATTGCCAAACTGGTTATTTCGCCATCTTTTGAACAATGCTTGAAATCAAAGCAATGAAGATGTCCAGGAGGGGTATGAGTCATTCATATAAGTTGCTCCTGTGTTTTTTTTTTGTGGGTGTGTGGAGCGCACGACTCCCTAGCTAGCTGGCTGGGCTGTAGGGTTTGCAATAAAAAAAAATTTGTTTTTCCTTTACGTTTACTTTACTCCTGGAGCTATCGAAAAGTCAAATTTGGATCTCTGTAACCCTATTTTTTTAATACAAGAGTTTGGGATCTGGTTATTCTTTTCTATAGAGATTTGGGTTGAAGGAATGAAGCAAGAGAAGTTAACAG
Source organism: Picea engelmannii (assembly GCA_009831015.1). Classification (NCBI taxonomy): domain Eukaryota; kingdom Viridiplantae; phylum Streptophyta; class Pinopsida; order Pinales; family Pinaceae; genus Picea; species Picea engelmannii. Next base: position 69,484 of record ML812372.1, read on the forward strand.
GGAAGCAGCTGGGACAGACATCTGTAACACAACAGATTTGGCAAAAGACCATCCTATGCCCCGTGGGCTACTCCTCCATGTGGTTTGGTTTAGCGCTAGGCACTTGGCTTTGGTTTGGTACTGGCTTCCCAGTTCGAATAATTGGAGATAAGGTGCGTAGAGCACTCCATCTTGACCCCGCGGGCTCCTCCTCCATGTGGCTTTGCGCTTGGGCGCTAGGCTTTGATTTGTGTATTTTTCACAGTTCCATTGTATTTTTATTTTTTATTTTTTTTGTGTTATTATATATATTTTTTGTATTTATAGCCTACAGGCTACATTGGATGGATAACCTTCACTCGTGTGATGAAGCTGCTACGAGTGATGTTGCTATGGGTGGTGTGTGCAACTAATAATAAGGTAAGGGCCAAGGCAATGTGTGAATTTCCAATTGTTTCTACGTATAGATACAAGTTTTGCTTTGCGTCCCTGGAGTTCAAATCTCTCTCCCGAATAGAAGGGTTGATTCATGATCCCAGTCAAAGTTTTTGCACCAAACTCATGACTTCCGGCACTTGAACTATTTCCAGAATAACACTTACCCCGATCCTCCACAAATGGTTTCTACTTGGGACTAGTCTTGGTTTCAACACTCCTGCGCGAAATTCACATAAAATCTCCTACGCTACCTTCAAGTATCTCAAGTTTTTTAAACTAATGCCATAACCTGCAACTACACCGATTGACCCATCCTTCATGTACTATAATATAGCTAAGTGACCACCACCTTGTATGGAGTCCATAATCCCTTTTCCTGATATCACATTGCTTGAATATGATGAATATTATGGGCAAGACCATCTATACCATGAGCACTGTTGAATAAATCGCCTAATTTGGACTTAGCATCTCCACCAAATTTCAAAATGTTCACTAAGCAATGGGCTTGCTTCTAAAATGATAGTTGGAATCTGAGTAGGAAAATGCAAATTCCAAAATATTCTTCTGGGCTTCAAACCCTGGAGCCTAATACCATTGCTACATTTTGTTGGCAGAAGATATAATTAAGCCAACCCAGCAACTGCATCACTTACATTGTAATTCACCGATGGGGCAGGTAGTGAGAGACCCAACCAATCTCATGGAGGGGAACGAACTTGTCTGTCTGAAAGAATTTGGAGCTTCTTACTCACCTTCCCATGGACGGAAGAAAGGGGCGGGACAAAAGAGATTAAGAAACTTGAACCACCTACCACACCCTATTAACGAATAAGAGACTTGGGTTCAAGTTTGCTTTCTTTCCCAACCAGGGTTTCCAAGGAGAAACGAGCTCAAGGTGGTGAGAAATTAAAGAGTAAGACTAGCCAGGTTATGTGTTGCTTTCACTGGCAGAAGATGACGAAGTATCGAAACACTGATTGATATATGATTATCTCACATTATCACAATCTTTCGACTGAAGTTGTACTTTTATTGACTTTAAAATAGGATGATTAGATTGTAGCATTAGCCCTATTGGCAAAGCTTGCGCTTAAAAGTTTTGTTTTCGTTGTGATATTTGCTATACAATATTACTATACATTATTATTTATTATACAATATACCAGGCGTAAGGTCATTGCTTCCTTTACATTTTCAATATGTATGTCATTTATATTTATATTTGTGTTAAAAATTTCTGTGCTTGGCTTGCAAGTTAGGCGAAACTGGAGCTTGGACTAGATTTATCTAATTAAAGGGTTTCAGGTTGTTTAAATTTCTGGGTGGGGTTTGTTTAAATTTCTAGGTGGGTAGGTGGGCCCTTGGCTCCAGATTTTGAACCAGGGCTCTGATACCATGTGTAAGGTTCTGCTCAACAGAGCCTTATAAAACAAAAAAAAATTATTTTAAAGAAATGTTATCCTAACATTTTCATAACTTCATAACCAACATATAACCAATAACCAACATATAACCATTCAACTTAAATAAAATTATGAACGGATCCTAATAAGCTTACGAACAACCACATATCACTACATATTCCTTATAATACATAAAACAAATACATAAAATGAAATACCTCTTCCTGATGCTAATTCCCCCTGATCTGGTTGTCCATCCTGCTGCTTTGACCAAACCCTACCCAAACCGACTAACCACTCAGCCCGCTAGGAGCAGCCTATCCGGATCCCTAGCTCCAGGATACCGTAAGGAATCTTGGCCCCCGTGCCCAAAACCCCCAGCAACCCGGTGCCCCCTGCAACCCAACCCCTCAAACCAGAAGATCCAACAGAAATACAGACCTCAGAAAATACAGACCTCCTGCCAATCATGCTCCTTTCCCCCAATTTTCATAATGCCCCTCCCGTAGGACTCTTCCCCATCATATCTCCCCCTTCACCGACTCTCCTCCCCTCCATTAATTACCTTATCTCCTCCTTTATTATCTTATCCCCTCCTTTATTATCTTATCCTTAACCTGTCATACGTAAAGTTTCATAAGGATTAAATTAAATTTATTAAGCCCCTTAATTTATTACCCAAATCATTGAATGTGTTATGTAATTAATTAATCAATCAATCAAAAGTTATAAACAATTAATAAATAAATAAATAATACTATTAATACTAATCATTGTTTAAGTTAGGACAATTAATTATCTAATTAATTTTACTTAATAATCCCTATGCATCTATTTAACCAGGGTTGTTACAGATTTGATGCATTTACCTTCAAACTTTTTGGGTCAGTTTTTTGAGCCTTTGATTTTTCACAATCCCTTTCTGAGATGGATTGAGCACTTTCCTAGAAGTGTGGCTTGGCATAATTTTGTCCCTCCCACCCGCCTCCATGAGCTAGACTTTACGATTTCTGATGATGTTATACATGTTCTAACTCATGTTATTTTTGTGCTTAACTTATCATTGTTTTGGTTCATGATGAAGAACAGAGGCGAGTATTATGAGATATTGTTAGGATGGTTTCATTGGTTATTTGACTACACCTAGCATTCAACCAACAGGTAAGTAGAGGCAAGTAGGCATCCATTGTATATACCATCTGCATATCATGCTAGTATCGTTTCATTTTCACATTGTATTTTTCCATTATTATATATATATATATATATATATATATATATATATATATATATATATATATATGCATGCTTATCTTTATTACATTATATCATACATGAGCAAGGGGTGATATCACCACCCCAAAGATTACTAATTCATTTTTTTGAGATATAGCAGATATAGGTCATGCCAGAGATGTTGAGGTTCTCATGCACTCTACGGTGAGCACATGTCCCCGAGTTGGAGCCATATGTTATCCCCTATCCTAGGGATAACTAAGGAGATTATGTCTCGAGGCCCACAGGTCCTAGACATGGAGTACCGAGAGACAAACGACTTGAGCTTGGCCCCGGAGGGCCCATCTTTTCTTCAGTGCATCCCATCTGTCAACAACAACAACATCCATCCCACCAGCCTGGTCCTGAAGTAGCAGGGGGTCTTGCTCCATGAGGTAATGAGTCTGGGTATCATGGTATGCGTCACTTTGATTTTCAAAGCATTCGAATATGTTGCACTGAACTCTCTTTTATTTCATAACGTTTGCTTGGAAATTATGCTCTTTAACTTGTTCATACCTAGGGGGGCTGACAGAAGGCCCTAGTAAGTTGGTTCCCTTTACGATGAGTTTCCACTGGGTGGGTCTATGAAAGGTCATCGTCCATTCCTTCCATACTTACCATTTTTCACCTTTATCCCTCTCATCTTCCCCTACCTTGGTTCGGGCATCGAGTTTTCCACACCAGGAAGGGTTGTACCTTGCCTTGTGGGAAGAAGGGGATAAATACCCAGAGGGTAAAAGTAGTTTACAAGATTTAAAATCCAAAATAAAACCTTTGAGATGCTTCGCCCAAGGATTCCCAAGAAAGCAATAAAATGACTCTTGAAAAGAAAAGGGGACCCGTAAGATGAAATAAAACTCAAGGTCTAGTTGGTGGATGGGAGGTCTCATCATGAGTCGACCTATTAGGTCCATGGGAATGTAGTGATATGACACTACCATCTATATGGTCACCAAACCAAGGTAGTGGCTATTGGTGGCATAGCCAAGAGAAAGGGGGTCTCATCACGAGCCAACCTTCTCATTTCCGTGAAGTGCTTGTGGGTAACGTTGTCACCACTGGTCACCACGCAAGGACAATGTCCCCCAGCTATTTTCTTGAAAAGAAAGAGCAATAAGACAAAGAATAAAAGGCATTGAATGGGCTAGAAAACAATGACATCCATGACAAGGTACAACTCGCCCTCTACAGAGGCACCCACAAGCAAGATCTACATTTCACTGTTATCATTGCACCCCTTGCCCCAACATTCCCCCTCCACCATTTCACACACTTACATGACCTAGATTGGTCTTCACCTAGGAAACACCCCAAACTTGAGGAGGATTAGCCCAATAGGACATCCTGAGACCCTCTCCCAACTCGACTAGTTAAACTGCATAATGTCTTTGAGCATTTGTCTGGGTAAAGGGGGGTTTGATGCACATGTTTGGGTAATTTGATTATTGGATGGGATTGACATTGCTATGATCCCTGTGACTTATGATCCCATGGAGGGCGTACTTGTTGTTGTTGCAGGACCATACCTTGTGGACAGGTACATATGAGGAGATGATTAGCTCGGACCTCCATGGGACTGAAATCCTAGCAAATGGATGATGTGACCCCAACCAGGGGCAGAGAGACACCAGAGGATGGCACCAAGAAGGAAGAAGGATGTTTCCCACTAAACACTCTGGTAGGCCTAGACCCATGGGGGTCTTTCCTTTCCACCATGACATTGGCCCTTGAAGGCCCTTGTCATCATCATGTTGACCCTTGATGTCATCCAGTTAGGGTTTGCCATTTATGAAGACGGTTTGGTGCTAGTTGGCACGTGTGGAAACATTTGAGACCTTTGGAAGCCTAGCGTTTTGCATTTGAGTCCTAGCGTTCCATGTTGGGGGTCTAACGTCACCCTAGAAGGGCATGACGCCATCCCTAAAGTGAAATTGGGGTTTTAATTATTGATTTTATGTAAAAACTAATTTTTTTATGTAAATTGGCCATGTCTGCCTTTTATGACCTAAAACATAATTAAAGGCCATTGATATTGTATAAATAAGATATAAAACTCTCATATTTTTTTGATAATTCACTCATCACTTAAGTGTGGGTTTGAAATTTGGCCTTCTTTAAGGTTTCTTGGCTGAAATTAGTGGTGCACACTTCTTGGAGGAGGCATTTATTGGTGTATTTTGAGAATTTTCATGTGGAGGATCTTCAACTAGGGTGATTTGCTTGATTATTCTTGGTGAAGTAAGTGGAAAATCTGCATTTCTTTATTGTGAATGAATGATTATGGTTAATTTTACTTGTTTCATGTCTAATATGATGAAATTGTTTGCTCAAAAGCCTAGGGGAAAGACATATGTTATTATCTTTTTCCCTATAATCTTCCATGTGCTAAAATTTCTTAAAAGAAACCTATCTTGAAGTAGATACTAGAGCCCTACCAGTGTAACACTCTAGTAACCCTACTTCCATGCCCAATTTCATATTTTATTACAATTTGTTCAAGGAAAGGAGAAATCGTTGGGGCCTAACCCTTGTTACTTTCTAGCAATTTTCTCTTGAAGGTAGATTTTTGAGGCCTTGGGATACCAACACCTTTCTTATCATTTCCATCCCTTTAACATATCATTATCATTGCTATCTTTCCTCTAAGATTTGTTGCTACCATTAGTGACTCCATTTACCCTAGAAAGGCACTAGACTACCATCTACAAGTGTTGATTGATCAAATAAACACTCATACTTTTATCCTTGAAGCCTTTACTAACATTTGCTAACCCTAAATTAGATTAACTCCCAAGCTAACTTCTTGTTGTAGCAAAACATTGCTACAGCCATACAAACATACATTGATTTGATACATTTATCTACATAACTTGCACTAAAACCATTCAAAACTCAATTGTGATAATTGCTAGTCAATCTACTAGGTAAGTGCTAACTTTGTATGGTGTTTTCTTGCACTTTTGACCACTAGAATTTGTTGTTGTTTCAAAAGATTGCTACAGCCATCTAACTATAGCAATTTCTCTGCAAATGTGACATTAAAAGCTAGCTAAATATTGCCAACTTTGTTTATGACAATTTATTATCAATTTTCCTAGTCAAAGTTATTTTTTCTTGTCTTTTTCAAGCAATTTCAAGGCATAAATATTGTGGTATAAAATATTAATTGTTGTTATAAATTGTTGCAATGCTGCAAATTCATATCAGCTAGCTTACTTTGTGAAGGTTTATTGTCTTATGAAGTACTAACAATCATTTGATACTTGGAAAGTGCCTCGTTTTCCTTGTTGTCTTGTTYTGGGCAGGTGCACAATACTATCCATTTGTTTCATCTTTTAAGACATAAATAAACTTTTGATTTGAGTGATCTGTGAGAGGGGAAGGATTTCCTTGTGATTACTTTCCTTAGCCTTCTCAAACCCCCCAGGTCATCGGGGACATCTCCACTGGGGTAGTCTTGACATACTCCTAAATAGAAAGGGATCTCCTATTAAGGTGACAGTGATGGGTTATTCCCAGTTATGCCAATTATGTATCCACTTGCCTTGGGCTTTTGGGCAAGTACAAATTGTGCGATAACATGCACAACAAGAGTATTTGGGTGCTAAGGATATTAAAAACAACTAAACCATACAACATTAAAAGACTCCAAGAAGCAATTGAATTATTTCTCTCTTCTACCTATCATATTCTGCAATACTATGTAATCCAATCAATAAATAGTCATATATAGCAATAAAGCTAAATAATAGCAAGCGTGATTATTAAGAAACCACCACTACTAGCAACAATATTGTCATCTTTTGGATGACTTGTGGATGAAACTCCCATGGGAGATATAATCGTCTTAGAATGCAAATTCTTTTTTTGCATAATACACATTTGTTGTTCCTTTAGACGTAACTAGGGGAAAATAGTAATAAAACAAATTGTGCAACATGATTGACTTCAATTGCTTTCCACTTCCATAAAAGAGATTGCAATTGATGTTATGGGTTCATACTACATTTTCTTAATTATCAAATTGAAATTTATTGGAGATGCACATCCTTTTAATTTATTACATGTATGGGCAACCAAAACAAATTCTTTAGGCCCATCAATCCTTATGTCTACATTTCAGAAATGTGAGAGGTTTACAACAAACTTTATATACATGGGCTCACTAGTTTGTAATTCTAATAAACTGTCTTTTTAGACAATAACCATATAAATAAGTTGGCCAACCCTCACACACATAAGTAAAGAACAAGGTTTATCGATACCTTGCCGATGCCATATAATAACTTGTCCAAAGGCTACATCAACAATGCTCAATATAATCAATGGTTGCATCTAACAAACACATAAGAGGGGAGCATCCCTGCCAAGGTTTGAATCAGAGTCATTGTCATAACCATTGCTCCAAATGGTGGTCGGACCAAAACCCTATAGACAATCCATCTTTATCTATATGACATGTAGAGAGATTTAGACATCTTTTACAATCTTGATGGCCTCTCTAAACTTGCATTTAGAGTAGTTGTCAATTTTTGCAAGAAGCCTAGTATTTTCAAGACAAAATTGTTGCGTAGTATTGTGAGAGTGCCCAACGAGAGCCTAGGTGTGGAAGCAATCCCACTTGATATCAACTTATGCTCCTTATTCCTTGATTAGAAAGATCCATCAATCTCTAGTGTATGATTTCCCATATGAACAAGGGATCTCATACACACTTCTATGATGATGAGGATCAATAGGGTCCTTTACTAATTTCATCATTCCTCTAACAGTGTACGGACGTTTGAAAGTGGTGATGATTTTCTTATTTTCAATAATTTTGTCAATCTTATCCATAACACTATGGAAATATGGAATCTTCTTCCTTATTCCAAGGTTCAATTCCAAGTATTTGAATTATCTTACTAACCTATGCTTCCTTATACCCATTATTTATGAAGACCTAAAAAAAGTGCTCTCTTTCCTAATAAAGGTGATCATCATAAGACATTCTAAGGGGTCTAATAGCCAAAGTGCTTATGAGACCAAGTTTTTGCGTTCGGTGATGATGTAAGTCCACATGAAGATATTGTTTAATGTGGGTGGCTTTCTTGAACACTTGTGGGATAATGCCCCATTTTTCTTCTTCGTTACCCTCACATCAAGAAATGACATACTTCCATTCTCCTCAATCTCCATGATGAATTGAATATGTTCTTGATAAAAGTTGACTTAATACTCTTTGATGCAAGTTCTTATGAATATTTGATGAATAATGACATTAATATTATTATTTTGGCCTCTTCATGGAAGCCTTAGTTATGCACAAACTTTGCGTTGTACCTTTGCACACTCGGTTCATTTCATACATTATTAATTTGGGTTCCATCCCTTGTAATAGGATGAGACTGCAAGTTTTTGCTACAAGCGTCAAAATTGGGTGAGGATCAAGCAATTAATGACAAAGCATTGTTGTAATTGTTTCCTAAACTGCTTAGATACTACAACACACACATGTGATTCTTCCATAGACATCGCCACCATACCAATTGCATTCCCATGGTCTCCAAAAAATTAGCAAGTCACCTTCGATTACATCGAGGTTCCACTTGCTTACCTCCATGTAGTTGGCAATGAATAAACTATTCATCATTTTGCTTACCAAAAAAACCGTTATCGAATTGTTTTTTTCTCAAGTAGCATACATTCTTGACAACGATAAAAATGTAATGACCAAAATTATATTTCTCAATTTGAATCACAAATTTCAAAATTCACACTAAATATTTTACATTTGAATTATAAATTTCAAAAATCACACTAAACAAGATTCAAAGTTTTTTTTGGGAAAAAATCCTAATGTTTAACTTAGGAATTGTTAAATGAATCAAACTCTCTCAAGAATAATATCAAAAGTAATCAAATTGATTCCTATTTTTCTTGCATAGGCAAGGACTTATAATAAAGAAAAGTCCTTCAAAAATATTTATAAACCATTAACCAAGTCTAATTGAAAAATGCTTAAAAAAGATGTATAAACCATTAACCAAGTCTAATTGAAGTTGCATCATTTGAACAAATGATTGAATATAGTAATTGGTTCAAACAAACAATCAAATGTTGGATACATCAATTTCAAAACTAATCCAATACCAAAAAAATTCAACAAAACCTATTGTTTGAAAAGAAAAAATCTTTAGTTGTATAATACATTAACCAAATACTTAGTTCTCGCACTTGGGAGCTTTGCTTGTATCTTGTTGCATCCACCTTAAATGAAGATAGAAAGGAGATTGCTTCAAGGATAAAATGAGTACATGAGTACCTTGCTCACACGATCCGATCCAATCCAAGGATTAAAAGGAAAAATGAAATTTCCAAGTAAATTTACTAAGCAACCAACATGAAAATTTGTTGTTTAATGAAAAAAATGTGCCATTGGTGAATTGTAGTAAACTTCCCAAAAATATTAGCTTACCCAACTACACTTATCGATGTGATTGCACAAATCATGAATATTACAAAGTTATACAAATAAGTAAAAATAAATAATATAAAATGCAATTTCACAACAAAGACAATCAAATGCAACTCCAAGAGGTACCATGCCCCATTTTTTCTTGAAGGACCTATCTTCCTTTCTTGAGGGCTGTTGGAACAAATACAACTTGAAGAAACCAAGTATAATAGTATCTGACAAGAAATCCTGGTTGCAGTTGCCTAGTTTCTATTGCACCTACCTACAAGTTTGGAATGTATAAGGATGGGACTCGCAACATGCATATGACAATTTGACATTAGCATGTTCGTGTCTTGCCCCGTTTCAAGTAAATCATATGCATATAGGACGGTGACATTAGAATATGCTCATGTCATGTCTCGCTTCAAGTTATCATGTGCATATAGGAATGTGCACTTAATCATCCCACTCTTGGGCAGATCGTTCTTTCAACCAACATTAGGGTTGGCCCCGACCTAGGCCCAACCTAGCTTGGAAAAAAAAAGAACTGCACACTTAACACAAAAAATTGGACATGCATCTATAAAACAATAATTTTCAGGGGTCCAAAGAAAGTTTATTAATCAACCAAAAATAGTGTAATACCATAGATGAATGGTGCAATCCTATCTATCTTTTATTCACAAAGAAGATGCACCTGATACCTTTGAGGATTTTAGACCAATATCCTTGTGTAACTCAATTTTCAATATCATTGCCACGGTGACAACCAGGAGGTTAAAGCCTATCTTATTAGAGGATATTTCCTTGGAGCGGCTTGGTTTCTCCAGTTATAACTCGTTCTTTACCACTCATATTCTTACTAACCCTTTTCCACCTATTCTCAACGTTGCTTATGCACTTAGATACCTAGCTAGCTACTGAAATCGTATGGGTCAATACGTGAAACATTGCACCAATTTTTCTTTGGAGTTATGTCTTCTCTTTATACTATCTATCCTGAGTTACCGAAATGATATAAGAGAGTTGTGATGAATGTATATCGATTCATTAGATAACATACCATTTCAATGAAACGTTTCTTTGACAATTCAAAGACCACTTTCAAGAAGACAATATACATCAAGATGATGAATTAATCATAAATAAACTCTATAAATATTAGCTTGTGGTAATTCAGGCAAACAAATTTGAAAAATTACCATCCAAACAAGTAACGATGAAAGACTTCAAACTAGAAACATAGTTCAAAGCCTTCAAAGGACTCAAACATAGAAGGAGTCGACACATGGTCCCTGAGAATTAATGCTTCACAAGCCTTTGATCCAATGTGCTAGTGCAATGCTTATCAAGACAATGATTTAAACACCCAGATGGTGTGCTAGGTGGCATCTCTAGGACGTCCCTCACGTGCCTAGAAGATGTCAGTTTAAAAAGATGAGTGTTATCATCATGATGTTTCGAGGTCACAGAAGGATGAGAGGTTCTTTCGCCAAGCTTGATTGTCCAATCGACAATTTGAAGCATGACGCAAGTAGGGTGATGAGATTGCGTGCAATTATGGAAAATGGAGGGTTTAGGATCTTTAAATCCAAGTCCATTCCCAGATATGGTAGGTTCATGGTTGTGGTTGTATTGCCCCTTCATCTGACATGAACAAACCTTGATCACATTTGGGCAACTAACACTCTTCCAAAGCTTCTCTTCTAGTGGCACATTCAAGTTCACATCTAAAGTGAAGTATTCTTGCTTGCTAGCCATCTTCAGCTTTGGTTATTTAGTGGTACTACAGCTCGTCGCATTCATGCCTCAGATTGATATACATGCAGTCGGTGCTCTACACTCTCATGATTTGGTACTCTGGTTCGGTTGCATCATTTCTTCACTATGGTTTCATGTGTGGTTTCTTGCTTAAACATGGTGTGATAGCTTTAACTTAATCATAATTGTGGTGAATACAAAGTGAAATCTAAAAGAACTTTGTAACAATCACAAATTTTATCTCTTGCCTCATCGTACCATGGTGGGACATAGATTCTCCAAATAAGTGTGTCATCCCTTAGGTCAGGTTGTACCACTAGGAATTAGGGTAATGTAGTGTGACACATATCCCAAACCATACTTAACACATTTTCCATCCTTCCCATTTTCATTCCATTCCATTCCTCATACTTCTCGTTCATGATCGACTTGTTGTGTATCACTCAACAAGGTCCAAACACAACAAAAAAAGAACCCCATGTATAGAAACCCAAAGTCAAAGAACACCCAAAAAAAGGCTATAGAAAAGAACGACAAATAGAAAAAGCCATGTACCACTAGTCTCATGCCTAAAAAGGGCATATCTAAAGAAAGGGACCAAGAAAATAAGGGAAAACTTAAAAAGGGAGAATGTTAAATCAAGGCTAAACGCTCCTTCTCGAAAGCTCACATGTGGAGTAAATGAAGACAACTAGCTCTTGAAAGCTAGCAAAAGAAGACCCCTGCACCAATATCTAACTATATGGTCAATACATGAAATTCCCTTTTCCCCTTTCCACAATCAACCACCACTAGAACCTACTTCCAACTTGGTAACTTAGGAAATACACCTTGATATTAGGGGTTGACACTTGTGATAAGGCATAAAGGTTGGCCCACCATGGTTAAACTTAGGCAAGTTGTAAAATTAATCGAATGTTACTCGGTTGCTAGAAGATATCACTTATGCTAACCACTAATTGACTTATGGATAAGCTTGACTCATCACTATGAGTTGGAACCTTGCATTGGAGAAACATGATAGAGCTATTCATATCATCAATGCACTTTTTCAGCACATGGAGAATGTTTACTTGGCATTTTTAGACACTCTTGGTGTAAGGGGGCACCCCTCATGGACCCACCTCAAACATGGATGATTATTTGGCACATTACTTGGATGTATAGCAGCCACCTATTAGAGTGGGGTGCACCTTTTTGGGGCCCCACATTCCGTTCATGTCAACTCAAGTGGGGCACACCCCTCTTGTGGGCCCCCATTCCACTTATCTAGCTCTTGGTTGGAGAACACTCAAGCTAGGAGCCCAAGTGATTGCTAGCCACTTGGGGGAGATAAAATTTCCTTTATGGTCTTATCTTTTTCAAGTTAAATTTGCATGGTAGGAACATACTATGCTAGTCCTAGCACAATTTATCTTTTGAAAGTTAGTCTCTCTCTTAGTTTATTTGTTTTGTGGAGCTCTTGTGTGAGTCCACACCTCCCTTAATGCATTTGGGCCTCTGATATTTAGAAAAAAACTCCTCTTTGGTTGCATACATTAGACCCCATAGCCCTAGAATCATTTAGGCACTAGTCTATTTTATTTTCAGCCACAAATTCAAAGTTTTTTCCCTTTCTTTTCATTAATTCAGCAATCAGGAATTTACATTTGAGATTCTGACTTTAAATGGGCTGCTTAGCAGGATGCTTGGTCTCCACTCACCTATCTCCAAGGTTGGCTTGCTCCATGAGGCGAATTAACCATCTTTCTTTGCTAAATTTTGCAATGTTCTGTCTCATCTAACTCTCTGTGTTTGCTAGTTTATATTCCAAACAGAGAAGTTAGTTCAGATTTGCACTTAGAATTAAGTTAATTTTTTAGGACAAATCTAACCATTTTTGGCTCTTTTCTCCTTTCATATTTTCTGCAAACTAACTATGTTGTTTGGGCAACTTGTTTCTACAGAAAGGGACAAAATTTGATAGTAGTTTAACTTGCAAAGAACATTCTGATTTCTCAGAAAAATAGACTGTCCTAAGTCTGATTTTTCTTGCCTTAAATATAAAACAGACTTAAAGTAGATAACTTAAATTTTCTGCAGAAAGATTTTGAGGTTCTCTTGGATTATTTATCCTAAATCTGTTCACATTAATACACTCAGCACACACACATAGCAAGTTTTTTCTTTTCTTTTATTTTTTGTTGTGATTGTTAACTTCATGCGCTGAAAACCTTAACTCACATTTTCAGCAGCCCACAATTACATGTTTTTTTTTAATTCTGGTTATGATATCTGATTCAAGAGTTTACTAACCTGCTGCTAATGGTTCATGATTCATGATTTATTTGACAAATCTGTTGATGGTTAGTAATTAGATTTAAATTTGTTTTTCCTATGGCTTCGTGTTCTTTTTTTAACATATGGACATTTCTAATTTTCTGTTGAATTAAGTCATACATTTGAAGTAATTTAGAACATGTCATTACTGCTTAAATGATTTATGATTTCATGCTTCAACAATAGGCTTTGAGAATTGGTGTATGCTCTCCCATCATTCCTAGCAGAGATCTTTGGGATCAAAGACCATTCTCTAAGCATGCAAACTAGTAGAGAACTAAAGTATGCTCTCCCATTGTGGTTAGCAGCGATCTTTGGGATCAGAATGGTTCTCTGCTAAGTTTGTTTGAACATTGTACATGGTACATTCAGATTTATTATCATCTTTGGGGCATTCACAAGCACTTAAGCATCGAACAGTTGTTTTATGAACATGGTTAATTGGTATGAATGACATTATGGTTGCTCACTTTACTTTACATGCCCCAATTAATGTATAACTCTGCAAGCACTTTCATTTGGATCAACACTTACACTTAAGCAAATTTGCAACATTTTCTTTCAGAGCATCAACACTTTGCAAATTTATCAGCACTAGTCCAACTCATTAAATCCAAAACTTCCACTGCAACATCTAAAAATCCATCGAGCAAACAATCCCTGGGAAGCACATTTAACACGTGTCAATCACGAGGTCACACTTAGAGCAGGTGGAGAAGATATCCTCTCTCCATCTCTTCAGGTGTTTGTAGTAATACTTGGACTACTGCACATTTGGGGATTTCGGAAGTGCCAGCCACCCTGAGCGGAATCGCTTCTCGAAATTTCAAGCTTAGTTACCCTGCCCTTGAGTGTGGTTCGACCTATGACTGTTCCAACCTAGTCGTTGATTGTGAAGTGGTAAACGTAGCAATTTTAGGACATCACACAGGTGATTGCAAAAGGGAAATACTTGTGCTACTTGGGACAGACGGATAATCACTGCCTCAGCACCCTTGGAGGGTTCCCACCTGTTATCGTACAAACTTGCACTTGTAGAGCCAAAGTCTCAATGCTCAAACGCAATCTTGCGTGACTGAGAAGGAAGGGCCACTGTCACCTCACCGTATCCCTCTTTCATTTTAAGCTAGCTAGATTTAGAGTTGTAGTTGTTGTGATTAAGAAAAAGTGGAGAGTGAAGCTAAATTAAAGCAAGTTTGAGTAACTTCGGAGTATGAAAGCAAGTAATAGGAAGTCTAGAGGTCAATGTCTTTTCATCGGGCAAATGGAGTCAATGGTATGGCAGCTCTGATGGAGGATAAATGACAGGAAAAAAAGTAAACTTGAACCCTGGACTTAAACCCTTATAAGCCCAAGCCATCCCCTTTCTCTTGGTTGTCTTGCTTAGCCAATTAATAAGAAACTAGCTTTCAAACCCTAGAGGGATAGACCATCCTAACCCCTAGTTTTGAAACGCAAGCCAAGAACATTTTCAAGGGGATAGACCCTCCTAACCGTTGAATCCACCCATGAATGACTTCTCCTCACAAGTGAAAATGGTTTGAGGGAGGGAATAGACACTCCTAACCCTCCTAGGGCTTTCCAAGCAATAATAATGAATGCAATATGTAGAATTACCCCTTTAACAAAGCAAATCAGCAAAAATCACCATCCAAGAATAAGCCTATGTCACAAACCATTCTCAACAAATGAAAACAAATCATCTCCAAAATTCCTCCATGAGCAAAAATCCTTATTCCTCCATACAAAACACCAATCCAAGACAAATGTTCCAAGAAAATTTCAGAAATTTCAGACCTTTTAAGGGAAAACCCCTCAAGATATATTGGCGCATTACCAGAGCCCAAACAGAGGCTAGGAGGGCTCCTGCGGACTTCCATCGCTGATTCTCGACGAAAACCAAAGATTAGATGGAAAGCATCGAGAGGGCCATCAACAGCAAAAGACAAAAATTGTCCAAAGATCAGCTAGAAGAAGAGTTCAAAGGATGGGCCCCTGACCCAGGTTACTCCATAACACAAGATACAAAGATATTTAAACTGCCTGAGCTCTAATGTAGAATAAGGCCTTCATTGCCCAGGTGGTGGGGGAAAAAGGCAGCCACTGCCAAGCTATTATGCATAAGCTGAATATGATGGATCAGAGGTTTGATGCATTATAAAGATTAGTTTTTAACATTGAGATTACAGCGAATAGCTTTGCAGAGAACTAGGACAACCTAGTGGAGGAAACAAATCAAATCTCAAATTCTGCAGGCACCCCCTCAAATCCCATTCTGCTGGATGAACACATAAGCAACCTTGGCAGACTCAGGGATATGAGCCATAGGAGTAAATCGGAATCCCATTGTTCTTCTTGGTCAGGGGGAGGAGCAACAGCAGCCTCCTCAATATCATGTTATTTGCTTTTTTTCTGTTTTCAGTAGACTGGTAAAACAGAATTATGGGCTCTTAGACAATCAGAAACACTGTCAGGCATATAATGCAGTAAAAACAATAGTCTTTTTGAACTGCGGTGGCCCTGGTTTCCCAGGTGACAGGCCACATGAAGTGCTAGTTGTACTCTATTTTTTGCTATAATATTATTAATACTATCTAGCTTACCAAAAAACAAAGACAACAATCTAGATAGCAGCATATAAATCGTCATTGGCAATTAAGGGTTTACTAAATAAATAGTAAGACTAAAAGTTCCATGTGATGACCAGGCAGATATATTTCACTTAAAAAATTCCATTACAACTAACTTATGGATCACCAATGTCAGCTTTAAAAGAATAACAATTTCCTAACGGCATGTGTAATAACAGCACAGGAGTCTTGAAGCCTTTTCTATCCAATAAGCTAATCTTGAAAACATACATCTTGATATACTGTAACATATTACAACAGACTGCAAACAAAAATCAACCCAAACCACCACTTCCTGCACCGTAAGCCACAGGCCTCTCTACAAGTTTAATGCCGGCTCTCTTGTCCCACTCGTCTGGTGAAGGGGTATCTCCTATAGCTTCCTGGCCTTGCCATAGAATCTGCAAGACAAACTAAAAGTTAGAATAAAGCTTTCCACACATTGATTGTAATACCTGTATAAAACCAGCGTAACCTTGGATCACGTTGCAATATATGCTAGATACAACAGCCTATTCATGATCAGGTTCTTGAATTGCAATTTTTATGTTCAGAAGATCATGTTGCAAAGAGTTTTACTAGGCCACTCACTGAAACCAAGTTCCTTCATCTCTGATATTTGCTAGGAATGAAGGAAGTTGCCATTAAGACAGGATAGCATGTAATCCCTCCCTTTCTTCCCCTAAACGGAGTCTTACAGAGAATGTCAATGCATAACTATTTGTTCACATATTGATATAACAATTAATTATAAACAAAAGATTAGCTTTATAAATATCAAAAACACGTTTTGGAATCATAAAAAATAAACATTGTAATCATCAAAATAAGCATTGGAATTATGAAGATAAGATTGACTCACTTTAGTTAACCTATCTTGCCCTATCATGCATTGATGGATCCCAAGTTGGAAGTAAGCTTCACTTGTGGCATTCAACTATTTTAGGCTTAGTTAGTTAAGAAGTGACTTAGTGAACTACAATAAGTGAGCAGTTTGCATTCAGTGGATTGCTTGATAAATTGGACCTTGATCCTCATTGTACTAAGATGGTTGAGGTAAGACCTCTTGACCAAGCCAATTTTAGTATTGGATTGTATATCTAGCTTTTACCATAATTATCCTCAAGTGGTAAATATGTTTGATCCATGTACCTGCAAACTTCGGCATGAGACTTGAACATACACAAGAACTGATGTATAACCACAACATAACACCCTAAAACTGTGAGGTACATGACTCTATATAATGTATAGAAAATGGAAGCAAGGATAATAAATTATTTTTGGGAGAACAACAAAACCAATAACAGACTGAATATTCAATTTTGTGAGCTTTTCAAGCTAATAGTAAAAGGTCTCTGCTTGCTTCCTTTTTTCTTTTCAGTACTCTTTTTGGCTTCTATTTTGTTTAATTCTCATGTCCCCACATCTAGGGGCTGACTTTACAAATACCACCATATAAATATGGTTTGACCAATCCACAAAAGGGGATTTGATCTTATGATAGACCCGACATGATCAATCTGCAAAAGGGGATTTGATCTATAAGACAATAACTCAAATATAATTAGAAAACTCTTCGAAGTTACAATATTTCAACAGTTAAGTCTGAAGCCTCTATATAATATTGGATTTGATTGCAGTTATAATTAGGATCCTACAACTTGTATGTTAACACTGAAATCACTTAGACTTTGATGTTAGAAACTGGACTTCTCATCAGTCTAGAAGAAGCTAATTACACAATCCAGGTTTCCTAATGATGCTACAAGCCAGAGTCTAATTTCTCAAGAATGACGAAAGGAATTAAGTGTGGGAAACAAACAATAATTACCTTGTCGGCTACTCCAAATTCCACAGCTTGCCTGGGAAACATGTAGAAGGGTCTCTCCATAGCCTTTGCAACTGTCTCAAATGGCTGTCAATCAAGAAGCATCATTACAACCAGTAATACCCCTTTGTTGTCTCAAATGGTGATGAAAAAGTTTAAAAGGTATGCAACTAGACTCAACTCACATTTCCAGTGTGCTTAGCAAGAAGCTTTACAAAGGTATCCCTGTTGTGTATAAGCTGCAACATATCACAACATCATAAGAAGGCTCTCTCAACTTTTATTCATCCAGGAACCTGAACTACAAACTTTTGTTAAGAAGCAAATACTAAATAGATCAAAGAAAAAGCTCAAGAAACTTCAACAACGAACTTATGAACTTCTACCATAATTCATGTAAAGTACAGCACAACTTGATGTTAACTTTTTGTAATATTGATGTGAGACAACAATAGTTGTTAGTAATTCCCCGTAGCATGGATGTTGGCATAAATCCTTAAACCTTTGATGATTAGTTTCTATATAACATCGCAGAATGCAGAAAATGAGGTAAGATTCCCATTCACATGCAGAAGCAAAACATTAAAAAACTGCAGTTTAAGAAGGATCACCATAAAATTATACTGTTTGACCATCTTCAAGATTCATGGGAATGAAGGGATATAGCAAAGCAAGTATAGTTTGTGTGTAACTGGAGGAGCTAATATGAATTACATTTTGATTCTTGCTAAAGAAATAAAAAAGGACATGAATTATAAAAATATCAAACGGAAACCGGAGTAATTGCAGTGGCAGATGTTACACGTGCAATGCAACATGGAAGCAACCCAGACATCTCCAACACAAATAATAAAGAAAAGACATGCAACAAAAAATAGTAGGCAAACTGGCCAACATAAAAAGAGCAATGTGCTACATGGTTGTCAATAGTTCAGAGACCCAAGCATCCTCATTGACTTTCTTAAAATCTCCAAAAAACTCGCTAAGGAAGTATTTATTTCATTAAAGGAATCTAAATGTTTGTGGTTTCTTTGCAGAGTAATTTCTCTCCAAGAATCATGTCTAATGAAAAATTGAATAACAGATTAAGGAGAGAAATTAACCACTGTCTGTTCAACAGTTAAATCATATTAAGAAATCTGTCTTCTTTGGCAATCCATTTTTCTTGTAGCAATCATTTCAAAAGTTATTATCTGCTAGAAAAATTAAGTAAATTTATGGGCTACCTATCGTTCCTAGTCTTGTCATTCAGTTTGTGAAAAATACTTGAGCATTAATGCTTCTACCAGTGGCTGGTCCACCAAAACTGTAGCATGCAGATAGATTTTACTTGTTTTACAGACCAAGATTTAAAGCCCCCAAACAAACAGAGATTGTTTTGTTTAACAGACTAGTGCTCTTAACCAACGTAGCCATGTTGTGTAGTAATTAGAATAAGATACTCAACAAAGTTTTATCAAAACAATTCCAGGAAAGGGTAAAGAAAAAGAAACATGAAACATGTCATCCCTATCTGCAAACTGCTACGTGCATTTGTCCATTGAGAATAGTAACTTCAATAATACCTTGCAAACTTTTATTTGAATGACTGGGAAATAACCTTATCCATTTCAAAATCTTTGAATGGACCTGAGGCTCTCTCTCTATGTTTTCATGACCATAACCGTGTCATATGAGAAATGAGATGATGACCTGTAGCCTTATTTTTCACTAAAATGCATACTCACACGGCATGCACAAATTCCAGCTTGTGCCAAAGTTCCCAATCTTTTTACAATAAAGAACATATCTAGAGAACATCTCGCAAAGCTCCTCAGCCAATTTTTAGTAACACACAGAGTTGAGATTCATGGAAGCTAATTTCTTGCATATATTTATGGTAAATTACAAAGCCTAGAAATTGAGTCTTAGATAGAGTGTTGAGAATTTGATACACCATGGCCTGTGCTTAGTGTGCCATAGCGACAAGATGTATACCTCCGTGCCTCGTTACGTCCTCCACAGAAATTTCTAAGAAGATCAATTTAATTGAACATAAATTGTAAGTGGCATCAGTTTCAAGGTTTATGTTGAAGCTGAAGTGGGCAACCAGCCTGAACCTTTGTTGCATTTGTATGTGCATCTCTTATAATCATCATATATCAATCCACTTGCCTACTTTAATCAGCCCATCTGCATTTTTACCTGAACCAACTCTTCCAAACTCAACCAATCACGACAGCTCTTCATATTCATCTTTTACCTTCTCTAACTTACTTTCTTCCTCTTCCAAGGCCTTTGTTGTCTTTTGTGCTTGAATTCCCAATTTCCTCCTCCACTTCATGGGCTTGTAGTGTTTCATTGTGAGTCCTGTTACCCCCTCATACTAGAGGTAACTAAGGAGATCATGTCTCGAGGCCCACATGTAGCAGACATGGAGTATCGAGAGCCAGATTGACTAGCATAGCCCCGTAGGGCCCCTCCTATTCATAGATGCACCACCATACATCACCAGCAACAGAGAAACATCCATCACACCGGCCTAGCCCCAGAGGACAACAGGGCTTGCTTCATGAGGTAATAAGTCCGGTATCATGGTAAGTGTCACCCTAATAATTGAAGCATTTGAATATGTTGCAAAGAATTATTTCTTGATTACAGAACATTTGCTTGGAAATTATACTCTTTTCCTTATTTAACCTTGGTGGGTGTCATTCCATCCTAGTAAGTTGGTCACCCTCGGGAATAGGGTGCTACTGGGGGGTTCCTTAAAGAGTCATCGTACCATTCTTGATCATACTTATCACTTTCCATACCTCTTCCCTTTCATCTCCTCATCTTTTGGGAGTTTCGGGTGCATTGACCCCAGAAGGGATTGTACCTCATTTCATGGGAAGAAGGGGCTGAAGGCCCAGAGGGAAATGTAGCTGGAAAAAGATAAAAATCAATAATAAACCTTCTAGATGCTCGCCCAAGAGGTCTTGAGAACAATGAAGTGTTTCTCCGAAAGAATTGAAAGACCTACAAAAGCAAACTCACATTATATAGATGTCCGACTTGTCGAGGAGGTGCATTTATGCAGTGTCCCTTTCTTTCCATGTATATGGCACTCGGTGTACCTAAGCTTCAAGTGACATTGCAGTACTCTTTTCTTTCCATGTCTTATAGTACCCAATTGCTTTGGAAGTTAATTAATTAATGGCAATAAATGGGCTTGGAAAAATGTTGCATTGAAAACGAAGGTGCAACACACCCTCCACAAAGGCACCCATAAATGGGACAATACAAACCCTTGTATGTCATGAATCCCATGCCCAAAGTCTCACCCCTCCCACACCTAAATTTGACAAATTGTATAAGGTATTTGAGCATTTGTTTAGTTTGAAAAGGGTGGTTTGATGCACATGTTCGGGTGGTTTAATTATTAGATGTGGCTTACTTAGCATGATTCTTGTGACTTATGGACCCTTGGAGGGCGTACCTGTTTGTCTTTGCAGGACCTTGCCCTATGGACTAGTATTCATGAGGAGATGACTTGTTCGGACCTTCATGGGGCTTTGGAGCCCAAGGATGGATGCAGAGACCCCATGTTTGGGGCTAGCTTGTGATCACCATTTGCACATCAAAGGAGGAGGAGGTCGTTGCCTTGGGAGGCACTCTAGTATGGCTAGGAGACCATCTCCCATCCCTCTCCACTTGGACGATGGCCTTTGGAGGCTTGGACGTCACTTACCCAACTCCTGACGTCATAGAGGAGGTTAGGGTTTCGATGGAGGAGGTCTTGACGTGGTATTTTGGCACATGTGGTCATGATCTAGGGCCTTTGCAGGCCAAGTGCTACAATTCTCTTGCTCAACGTTCCACATTAGATGCCTAACGTCACCCTAGAAGGGCATGACATCACCTTTAGGGTTTTATTTTGTGCCAAATGAATTAATTTTTGTAAAATTGAGTTATAAGGGCAAATTATTGAGGTCGGCCCTGGTTTTATTTTTGTATTGACATTTTAGGGGAAAGGTGATATAAATACACCTTCCCATTTTCATTTTTACACAACTCTTCCTCTCACAAGAGAGTGGATCTGAAATTTTCGCCCTCTAGTGGCATTATTGGCTGAAATTACTACTGCTCACCTCTTGGAGATCATGCTTATGGATGCTTCTTGGCTTGTTTATTGTGGAAAAGTCTTCAACTAGGGTTTTTGCTTGATTATTCTTGGTAAAGTAAGTAAAATCTGCAATTTCATCTCATTATTTGAATGGTTATGGTATATTTTACTTGAAGATTATGATATTGCTTGCTTAAACCCTAGGATAGGGACATAAGGTGCTTCTCCCTCTCTTTAGTGCTTTCCACTTGTTAAATTGCTAAGAAGATCTTGTCTAGGATATGCTTCTAAAGCCCTAAAGTGCTAGCACTTTGGAAGTTTTGATCTAGAACTAGTTGCAAATATATATTTCAAGTGTCCAAGGAGAAGAGGAATTCACTAGAGCCCAAAAGAGCTTGCACTCTAGCCAAAATTCCATCTTTGAGACTTGGAGCTTGAGACCATGAAGTGCCAACACCTCAAGACTTTATCTCTCCATCCTTAGACGATTATTATCATTTATTTCTCCAAGTTATTGCTGCTGTTGTAATTGACTCCATAAGCCCAAAAGGCACTTGTTTACTTGCTCTTGTTGAAGGAATTGATCAAACAAATTTTACACTCTATTCTCTAAAGCATCTACTAACTTCTGTTAACCCTAGCATAGCTAAAATCATCAACTAACTTCTTGTTGTTGCAAGACATTGTTACAGCCATACTAATTCATACTAATTTGCTGCATACACTAGCCTAACATCTAGCTAACTCACTCAAAAATTGTTTGTGACAATTACTAAATAATCTACTTGATAAATGCTAAGTTTTCATTGTGATTACACGCAATTCTGAGCTATATTTCTCTTGGCTGTTATAAAACATTGATTGCTGTTGTAAACTGATAACTTGCTGCAATTTCATATCAGACAGCATATTTTTTGATTGTCTATTGAGGTCTTATTATCATTCTTGTACTTGGAAATTGCTATATATATGCTATATTGTTCTTGTTCTGGGCAGTTACACCAATACTCTTCTTTGCCTCAATTCCTTGGACATAGACATTCAGGTGACCAGTGAGAGGGGGGTATTTCTTAACCATATCCTTAGCTTGCCCATCCCTTTAGGTCACCGGGGATGCCTCCCTTGGGTTGGACCTTCATCCATCCCTAAAAGTGGGGATTTCTCACTGAGGTGACACTGGTGGGATACCCTGTTGTTACGCCAATTTCACTTGTCTTGGGCTTTAGACAAGTACAAATTGTGCAATAACAAGTCCTCTAACTTTCTTCCTATTGAAGCTCTTTCTTAGGATGTTTCAAGTAACTGCAACAACCTTCAGATTACCAATTGTATCTGCTCAGTTCTTTCAGGCTCTGATTCAACTACCACTAGATTCTTCCATGCTAGAGAGCTGCAGGTTCAACTTACCTTTTCGTAGCCCATCACTGGCCTCTGGCCAGTTGATTGCAAATACTATTCAAAAGTCCTCAGGCTCAAAAGTGATGCTGGTTCATTATAAGACCATTTGTTTGGTTGTCACATCACAGCCCTTCAAAACCCATTTCAAAAGTGGCAACTCTCGACCAAAGAATGGTTTATCAATACTCTGGCTTACCCTTGGTTTTTGCAACTTGCTCTCTAATTAAAATATTGGTAGCAAATAATCTTGAAAAGTCTTTAGGCTCAAAAGTGATGCTGGCCATTTTAAACCATTTGTTTGTTGTCACATCACAGCCCTTCAAAGCCCTTTTCAAAAGTGGCAAATCTCTACAAAAGCAAGGTTAATCAATACTCTGGCTTACCCTTGGTTTTTGCAACTTGCTCCTAAATTTCAATATCGGTATCCAACTCTGCCTGCAAGTCTGCATGTCATGAGAATCAAACATATATCACGTACTATTGTCCTTTCATCCAATCCTTTCAAGATTTCAAAAATATTATGATGTTGGAAGTTGGAACACTTCACAGGCATTTTACTTTAAAAAAATATCTCTTAGGAGGAAGAGATTATGATTGAGCTTGAATTAAGGCCCACCTCCCACCCCACACCCCACACTTTTGCACCCTTGAATAAGGATCAGCTGATAGATATGCAAACAGTGCCAAAAAATTAGGATTTTGATCAAGCAGGGTGCTTCTCATATAATCTTGATGTTGTCTTAGATCTGTCTGTTCAGAAAGGTAACATTATTTTGAGATACATAGTTGTTTGCAATACCCCATATTAGGCACCCCTATTGTGTAAATGAACTGAGTGTGAATATGGTGTATATGTGTGTATTTCTGCCTTTGTCGCTGTGTCTCATTAAAAAGCACCATACAACGTGCATATTCTCCATGTTAAGTTATTATGTTGCTAGACTATGTATAGATTCCTAATATAGAGCCCAAGGCAAAGACCCCACTAGCAAAAAAAATTAGCTTACTTAGGCATATATCACTTTTTTCTTAAGTTGGACAAAAAGCAATGATGTAATGCTATAAGGTAGATATAATACAAAATAACATACGACTGGCTGTCATCAGAAGCAAGAATGGGGCTATGATTTGACAAGTGACAAGGGGGAAAGAGAAAGGAAGAGGGGTTGGGGGGGCATGTGGTACTCACCCAACTCCTCCATATTAATTAGTAAAGGCAGCAAGAGTACAAGGCCCTGGAGAATAATGTGGACGCCTCATATTTCCATGCACATACTTGCCTCACCTACCCATTCCATCTATATATGCTTATTTTTTAGATTATCTCTGGATTTTCTGCCTTCCTTTGGTCTCCTTCCTTATGAAGGTGATCAATGAATAATGTTTTCTATCATAATGTGGTTGGATGAATTGCGAGCTCGGTGAAGCAAGGGGGAGATGTGGAATGATGGTAATCTTCACATGTGATCATTTATAGCTAAGTACCCTCTTTATTGTATTTTTTATATATTTGACTAGGTCAGCCTACTCACCATCTTGGGTTGTATGCCTTCATTATGTGGGCCCATAACGGTCCAGTGTTCCACGGGGATGCGTCCTCCAGGGTTGGGTGTGCACCCCCCACATTTCCCCACGTCCCCCTTTTGGGGAAATGCGGGGAGACGCAACGAGGTGCGTTTCCCCAGTGTGGGAGGCGTGTTTCCCCCAAAAGGGTGCTTATGGGCGTCCCCCTCAAAAAGGGGTGCTTCTGGATGCAACCCCTCCAAAAGGGGACTCCTGGGCATCCCCCCTAAATTTCTCGCTAATAAGACTTAAAATTAAAAAAAAAAAAACAGAAATTACAAAAACAAAAACAATTTTATTAAAAAGTTAAAAACCTACCTCACATAGTGACATTCCAATTGATGATCCTGATGACTTCATGCAACAGATGGATGTAGAGGACCAATCAATGAAATTGACTCCTTGATACTCATTTTATTTTCAATGTTCATTGCCCATTTTTAATTTTCAATTGTAACTTTTAAGTCCTGACTCTAGATACTGATGACCCCATATTGAGTCTTTGACTCGTCACTCTTTACTATTTTTGAATTTGAGTAATTTCGATTTACTATTTCAGACTTCCATATCTATTATTTTTCTTAATACTAATCTAAGTCACCAGACACGTGGACACGGGACACGGAGGACACGGAAATACGAGTGTTGGACACGGGCATGGCAACCCCCGAAAACAGGACACAAAGGACACGTTATATATATATATATATATATATATATATATATATATATATATATAAAATTATGAATTACACATGCAAAATTAATAAAATTGTAAACATTTAAATTTTACATGAATGATGATGATGATACATATTACAAATTCATTATTCAATCTTGAATCATACAATGATACATCATACAACTAGGTACTAAGTTCTAA
>ML812372.1:105964-116554 GCA_009831015.1 Picea engelmannii
TATGGTTATCTAGTAAATTGAAAAGAAACCTAATAATAGCTTAAACTCTAACAAACCACTCTTTGCGCCATGTCATATGACAAGATGCACCACTGTCTACAAACCACACGTCTGAAACAACTGCACTAGCCATACAGGCTATGAAGCAGAAATCCTCCTCAAATGACTTGGCAAACTCATCCATTGTTGTTGACGCTGCCATCTGTGGCTTCTCCTTCTTCTTCCTCTCTGGACACTGTGATGCAAAGTGTCCCATCTTGTGACACTGAAAGCACTTGAATTTTGAGAAGTCGATGTTTTTCTTCCCACCTTTCCTCTTCTTCTTGCCCTTTGCTTTGTCTATAAGGGCCAAACCTTCTTCCTTGTCTGCATCAGTTGAAGATGATGGTCCTGCTTGACCAATTTTAATCTCTTCCTGCACAAAATCATCCCACAACCGCTACCAATCAGGGAGCTTCTCTCGAGCTACCACACCACGAACAAAAACGTCCCATGACTTAGTGAAACCATCTAGTGCAATACGCACCAGCTCAGGATCTTTAGTGCTTTCCCCGACTGCTGCAAGTTCATCTCTGATTTGAGTTATTCTAGTAAGATAAGGAATCACACCCTCACCTTTGGCCATCTTGGTCCCATGCAATTGCTTGCGCAGAGCCATTACTCTGTTTTCATTTTTGTTTTGGTAGAGGTCACTTAGGGCTTTCCACATATCTTTTGCCTCAGCTTTTCCTAAGAGATGTGGGACCACATGGTCCTTTATCCCATTAAGAATCAAGCTCTTTGCCTCACCTTTCTTCCAGATGACTAATTTAGTTGCGCCTGTGGGAGTTGTTGCCTTGTCACTGACATGTTTTGACACATCATTGACTTCTAATATCATTGTCATCCTTTCCTTACAGGTGGGGTAATTCTGAGCCCCTTGTAACCTGTCTTCCACCCTCAAACTCGTGGCCCTTTTAGAAAGTGTTTTGTTCAAACCCTTAAGGTTCAAACCCTTGCTGAAAAATTTGTACGGTTGCCTTGATCTGTGCTTGGATCTTCACGATCCACCTAGATCTGAATAGATCTATCTATGTGTTGATGTCTTCACTGTTCCTGCTCTGATACCATGTGAAATTTCTAAACCCAGTGCACTTCAAACCAATCAAAATTAGTTTTTAACTGATTATTCAGGGTTTTTCTTCACAGTAAATTAAATACACAACAGAAATAAATTACCAGGAACTAAAAGTAAAAGTAGACAGCAATCACATCAAATGAACACACTTATTTTTGGGCAATAGTCCCCGGAAAAACCCAAAATTGGAAAACCGGTGCAGCAGATCTAAGGATTTATTATTTCTGAGCAGGAAAATATGGAAACTTCTTAGAAAGTAAATCGATCTCTGCCAACAACTGAATAATCTTCAGCAAAACCCTCTCCAACAAAACCGTACGGCGTCTCTAGACCCTCCAAAACATAACCATAATGAAACAACATCTAGAAAGTGAGCCTCTGTGTGAATGTACGGCCCTCCTGCATCACTTTGTACGGCCCTGCCAGATCTGAAGCTTAGCCTCTGCGATTTGGTGAAGAAGTGAGTCGATCCACCTGCTAGACTCTCCTTTGTCCTCCTACAAAAACTCTCACCTGCAAATCTGCAATTGATCTCTCTCTGGAATCGATCTCTCTTTCTCTTGTGCACCACCTTAGCCCAGTTGATCTCTTTATTCTTCATTGAGCAAGTGAAACCCTAACCTCCAAAAGGATGGAGGGTTGAGATCAACCCTCACCCTCATGATGAGATCAATGGCCAAGATTAAAAGACCACAACTTAAATTATTTTTCACTTTAACTTTAGAAAAAGTACTCAATAAAGTCAACTGAAGATTATAACACATCAACAATTATTTTCCTAAGTTAGACTTAGGAAAACATTTAATTAATCGACTTACCCTAAGTTTCATTGTCCTCCATCACTCTAGGACGTTGTAATGATGATGGAAGACCTTCCTTGCTACAAATCTCAACAAGCTTAACATGCTTACTCAATGATTTTGGTTTGAGTGAAGGGTACATTTTTGCTAAAGCCATGACAAAAGATTTCAACAATCAATACCACCAACATCAAGGTACAAAAGGGCTTGGTGATCTTGATTAAATGCCAATCACATACCCTCGTGTGTGATAGAATCCAATGAAAATGTTGCAATCCTACCAATCTTGAAATCCTGAAAACTCTCAAGTCTATTGAATTTTGAATGGGATATGAAATTCTACTTTCTCCATATGAAGTCCGATGATGTTGGAATCACTCTCAAACATCCTAGAACAATTAATGGTAATGTTAAAAATTTAAGTAAAAAGATAATTGTCAGCATTTTTGGTCAAATTGTGTGAGGCAAAACTCACTTTTGCAAAATGAAGGTTAAAAAGCCAAGAATCTGGTTATAAGGTAATATTGATGCAAACAGGGCAATAATTTCCATATTATCGCGATAATTTGAATTTATCGCGATAAATTCAAAATTTCAAATTATCGTGATTATTACCGGTGATATTATCGCCAAGGTGTGGTTTGGCGATATTATCACGACAATTCCGATAATATCACGATAAGTGCAACATTGTCAAAAATAAAATTTCCAAAGTTTTACTTCACGTTTGTTGGTTCTTTATACACATATATGAACTTTTCAAGAACAGATTTGAGGTGTTTTTTTTCCAGCATAATTGCATACAAATCGAGGTTCCTTAGCATATATAAGTATAAATCTCCATAGCACTCGTTGTCTGGAATTGATTTAATACAAATTTTAGGTCTGATATTTAATTTACAAGAAGTATTTCCACAGATCTGAAGTGGCTTTTGGTATGCAAAGTTCAATTTTGTATCTTCAAATTGCATAGAGATTCATTCCCCCCTAAGGTTAGCACATACAAACCTGAAGCACAGAGGAAATGTACAAAGCTGACAATGTATTATCCGTAGTTAACTTTGGAACTCTTCCAATTTCAAGGGTTTAACATTTTGGCATTGTTGTCAAAGAATGAGCCAAGCTTCTTGGTATTTGTAGAACCAGGCTACTACGATAATGGTAAGTATTTTATATTCTGGATTTCTTATACTCACCCTAAGTCACAGGGTTCGCCGAATTCAAACCTTGGGGTTCGAAATTAAGTGAACCTCAAAAAAAAAATTAAATTCGTTGAGGTTCACCAAACCTCAAGGCCGACCCTCAACGAATTTGAATCGAAACGAATTCGAACCCCACAACGGATTAATGTTGATGTTTTGGTAGCTGTGGGAGGTATTAACCTCCAAGTGTAACCTTTGTACTTAGAATAGAATATTCTGGAAGTAAGAGAACCATTAAACAGATGTGTGGAAACCCTAAAAGAGAAGTCAGCCCAAGGAGAATAATAATAAAGAAATAGAAAACCCTAGAAAGAGAAGTCGGCCCTACCAGAAAAAGTCAAGGTAAATTATATTTGCCAGAAAATACAGGTCGGCCCTGTGGGAATAGTTCACTGGCAGAATAAGTATAAATAAGGTGACACCTTAGCTCATTTGTACACTCACTCACTCAGCAGAAGGAGGGCACAAGTTTGAGGAGCAGCAGATGCGGTTGCAGTAGAAGGAGGCGCAAGTCTGGAGAGCATGGTGCAGTGGTTGTCGTGGTGTAATCTCAGTCTTTCTGGTGTCTCTCTTGTGTGCTTCTCTTGGCAAAGGTACGCTTCTATTAGTAGAGGTACGTTCTCTTGGTATTGTGTTGCTGTTGCAGTAGTGGTGTTTCTGGTTAGGGTTTATTTGTTGGTTCTAGTGTGGATTTGCTGGAATCATTCTATCTAAGAAAAAGGTTAGTGTACTCGCGGGTGGCATAGTGAATGCCTATGGTTGGGTGACAATGATGTGACATTGTCTACGGTTAAATGAGCATACCAAAATTTTAACAATTAAAAGCTAAATTTCAGTCAATTTTTGTACAAGTTCGTCAATTAGGGTTTTGTCATTTAGTTGTTTCACAATAATAAAAAAACCTCTACCCGTCGCACATAGAATGACACTTCCACCATTCGCACATAGAATGACACTTCCAACATCCACACATAGATAGACATTTCCGTCGCGCTGCACACGAAGTCAGGTTACGATTATTGTATAGAAAACCTTAGCTATTCGAAAATTTAAAAAAAAAACTCTGCAGACTATCACACGCGGGTTTCATTTCCGCCACACAGTCAACATCTTTGCAATTGCGAACCCCTCTCCAGGCTCCAGCTTAAATCTTGCTTAGTCTAGACTCTGTGGCTCGAAATTGAGAAGCCATTATGCAAAATTCTGCTCGGGCTTGGGAATTAAGATCACATTAGACTTTTAAAGAATCCTTGTCCTTGGCCCATTCCTATAAATTAATGGACAATAAAGTGAGACCATCTATAGAGTTAATGCCACTTGTGTTTAATAAAAAATTGAATTACATCATTACGATACAAGTTATAAAATAATCAACCAACAAACTAAACGAAAGCAGTAGATGGTTTTCATTCTGATTCATGACAAAAGGATAGTCAAGGAAAACAACTGAGAAACTATAGCTTCAGCCATTCAAACATGGCATGTTTTAAGTATTTAAAAAAATTGTAATATTGTGATTTCTATACTCGGTTGTTATAATCAATTCATCAAAATGATATTATTCAATATTGATTTTAGAAGCAAAATTTTATAAAACATAAGTTGTCTCTCCTTTTAAATTTTAAAGTTCGAAGAATATGTTCTGCTTCTTTTTCCAGTTTGCACTTTGTAAACTACAGTTTAAATTTCAAAATGATATTATTGATTTAAGAAGCAAAAATTTATAAAACATAAATTGTCTCTCTTTTTAAATTTTAAAGTTCAAAGAATATGTTCTACTTCTTTTTCCAGTTTGCACTTTGTAAACTACAGTTTAAATTTTAATAACTACATTGATGATTGGATTTTAACATGATTAAGTTATTGATATATATTCACTAATTAAGATTCTTACTCATATATGGTTATTGATGTTGATTTTCTTATTATTTTATTTTATTTTATTGATGTTGATTTCTTATTATTTTATTTTATTTAAAGTTTATATACATATTTAAATATTTTTTGAAAAATGTATATAGCTGAACCTAATGTTGAACCTCATCCGAACCTTATTGAAAAATTCAAACCTGAAACGAACCTAATCGTTGCCGAACCCGAACTTGAACTCGAACCATGTGACATAGTACTCACCTAGGGACTCCATCATGTTCAGGGACACTCAGGAGATCCTCTACGTGTGACTGGGGTGTTTATCCATTCTTGAACAACCCGGAAGAAATCTTATGACAATCAAGGATCAAGTCTACTCCTTCAAAGATAGATGGTAAGTTTTTGAGTTCTTTCAATTCAGTGCCTACAGTTGTGCTTCCAGTTCTACTATTGTTTAGGACCTAGGTGGCTCCAGTCAATTTTGCTACTATTGTCCAGAACCCTCATGACATGCCCAATGCACTCTACCAGAAGTGCCTTCCTTAATTTAAACGTAACAATGCAGTCTCTACTAAAGATAATTTAGAAGTTTTTTCATATGTCCTTGATGATTTTAGTGCAGGGTATTTTTTAGGGGAGAAATTTCACCAATTGGCTATTTTTGGCCATTTCCAAAACACAAATCACCAATTAGTTAAAAATCGCCTATTGTTTACATGAATATGATAAAATTGATAATATTCGCCAAAAATTTACAAGTTTTAATAGTAAATTATATGTATTTTATTGAATATTCGCCTACATATCTATATGTATGATTTTTTCAACTGAAATAGTCGCCTAGAATACTAAACATAGATATAATATTTGAATCCTTCAAAAATATCATGTTTTAGTGTTACTCGTGAAGATGTCAAGATGAGTCCTTTTGTTCAATCACCTAAGGAAGATGCTAGGAGGTGGTTCACGAGATTGTCAAATGATAATATTACAACTTGGGAGGCATTTAAAACCAAGTTCAAGGATTATTGGAGACAGATGAAAGATTCATCTTTCTTATTGGTAGATTTGGTGGGTCTTTGCAAGCAAGAGAATGAGACAGTTAGAGAATTCAATCAGTGGTGTTACAACAAAATCTAGCACCCAAAAAAAGTGTATAGTCCCAAACACCAAGGTGTTTGTTTTGTGAAACTTAGGAAGGCTACCCACTGTCACCTCAGTAGCTCTTCCTCTCTCTTTTGGTTGTCTCTTCTCCAACTCAAGGGGGGCTTCCCTAAAAGGTAGGATTGTTGGGATATAGAGTGGAAGCACAAGGTGATTTAGTAAGTGATTTAGTGAGGAGTTAGCCTAAGAAAACTATGTGGTAGTAGGATAATGGATTAAGGAGTAGTGTGAAAACGGAAAGATGAAAGAAAACCCCAAGATCAAGTGCCCAATCACACCTTGGGAAAATGGAGTCATGGGAGCATAGATAAAAGAGGGCAGGTTCATGAGAATATAAGGCAATAAGGGCTTGCATCCCACAAATCAGCCTTATCTTGCTGACTTTTATTACAGGAAATTACCTTGGAAGGCTATGAAGAGAACTGAGGTACTATCAGGCTGCTAAATCTGATCTGTCTTTGACCAGATTTTAGCTCTAAGTTTGAACTTCCAAAACTGTCCTTTGCTGCCTTTTAGGACAGCAAACAATTAGGTAACTTTCTGCTGATAATTTTCATTGGTTATGTGTTGTTTGAGGTGCCCTTGCAAGTGTTTTGATATTCCAATGTTAGCACATGCAATAAAACTCAAACACATAACACTCCTCGGATCTTTACAACTCTAAAATGTTGATCTAACAATTCTAAGCATGCATGAAATTGACACATAAGTTTTTGGTCAACATGACCCTGGAAAAACCCCCATGGGGAAAACCAGTTTGAAGTATGTAAATGTACAACACGGAAAACATATATAAGTGAACCTGGTACAATAGCAACCCTTCTCGGATGCCTTGGAGTCCCTTAAGATGTCCCTGCTAGCCCCTTGAAGCTAGGTGCCCTTTGCCTTGGTGCGCCCCTCTTCCTTAGCTAGTGTCTTGACCTCTTGCTTTGCCTTTAACCTTGTTTGTGCCTTTGAACCCTTGCCTTGCCTTTGCCTTGCCCTTGATCTTGCACCCTCCTCTCAAGAATGCCTCCCTCCAAGTGATGGTGCGCACTAGTATCAAGTGCGCCCCTCCTCAAACAAAAACTCAACAATAGAGTGTGCCCCTCCTCAAACAAAAACTCAACAATAGAGTGCGCCCTCCCTTGCCATGCGCCCTCCATCTCCCATAGACTGCGCCTCTCCTCAACAAGTAAGAAACCTCCTCAAGGAGCACCTCTCCTTAGTTTGATGCGCCTCTTCTCCCAAGAATGTGCCCCTCCACAAGCTATTCCGCCCCTCTCTAGATGTATGCGCCCTCACACAAGAAGTAGCCCATACTCCATGGCAGACACTCCATGGTGAACTAGACCCAAGCTATGGCTCCTCCCAAACCCTTGACCTCATGCGCCCTCTCCTCCTCAAGATATGCACCCAAGAGCTCTCCTCCTTCTCCTCTCCTCTCAAGTGAAGAATCAATATCATCATTTTCCTATTCCCTCCTTTCGCCTCTCTTTGGCCAAACCCTAAAAGATCAATGGCCTAGATCCAATGTAGCCATGTCTAATCAATGGGTGAGATTTAATCCTAAGATCTCACTAAGGAAACCCACTTTCCTTAGTTTGCCTCATGTCC
Organism: Picea engelmannii; assembly: GCA_009831015.1. Classification (NCBI taxonomy): domain Eukaryota; kingdom Viridiplantae; phylum Streptophyta; class Pinopsida; order Pinales; family Pinaceae; genus Picea; species Picea engelmannii. Next base: position 113,716 of record ML812372.1, read on the forward strand.
TTTAACTCACCCACAAAATGAATTAAATGTCACTTTAATGACTTAAGTGACATATTTCACTTTTGACTTAAACTCCCAAGTCAAAGTGAAATTAGAACATAACGTAAAGTAATGAGGGTAATAGTCTCTCCCTTTGTGTTTAGAGACTCACAAACACAAGGGGACCACTTTCCATGGTACCCAAATCTCAACAGGCTATAGGTGCCATACTTAAGCATTTGACATGAAGGTGAGGTTATGTTAATCAAGCAAAAAATTGGTTTATTCTATGAAAGGTAAACATAAGAACAATAGGAATAAGAGGGGTAAATCCTCACATTATTCTATCCAAATGACACATGGTTCATTACAAGGCATTCATAACATGCTACAAGGATTTCGTAGAACAAAAGGAAGCATGTGAAAAGTAAGTGCACAAAGCAAGCCTCACATAAAATTATATACCTCCAACCTTCCATTAGGCTCCAAGCATGTGAAGTACAAATGATGTCCAAGGGGGGAGCTCCTCAATCCCCAAAATCCCAACAACATTACAATAGAGAGAAAGCTCCACTTTATAGAATGAGTCTCTTGTCTCATAGAATAAAAAATCATTATTTGTTAACTAACCTCGTGACAAGTCAAACAAATATTATAATAACAGAGTAGTTAGATCTCTCCTCAATCCATGGTTGACCATGTCACAACATGTGGACATAAATCTCTCAAAGATAACTTGTCCTCCAAAAATAGGAAAGAAGTTACATCAAGAGTCTCCAAGAGAGAGAGTAGAACTAAAAATAGGCATGAGAACTAGGTCAACATGCAAGGGGTTCACAAAGAATTCTCCATCCAATATGGATGCATGGAAAATGTACTAAAATAATGTCAAACCTAGGAGGATGTGCTCAAGGGTCCACCTAGAAGAGCTCACAAAGTGCACCCTCCAAGGTGCATAAGAGATAAAACAATAAGTATTCCTCTACGGAGAATGCTCCATAACTAACCTCCAAAAATAGCAAGTGGTCCACAAGACGCATATAACCAATCCACATGCGTGAAACCCAAGGCAGCCAACTCCATGGATGAATGTGCGATATGCCAAGTAGTTGGAGCGCTCCATAAGAAATAAAGTAGTCAAACCCCAAAATAGCAAGTGGACCATCTCCACGAGACAAATCCAAGTAGATAATGGCAAATTAGGGTTTTGACCATGCTAAAACTCCATGAAATAATAAAATATATATCTCCAAGAATAGCAAGAAGTGTCTCCACAAGTGCACCCTCCAAGGATATCCTCAAAAATAGTAATAGGACCAAGTAAATGCATGCAAAATCCACATGTGTGGCCCTCAAAGTACGCCCCATGCCTCCCAATAAAATCTATATGTGCTAAGTCAAAGAGGTGAGGGCACCCAAGCTATTAACCTTAATTTGGATAGATTAGATTAGTTTAACCATTGAACAATTAAATCAACCTCAACATGTGTGCACAAAGCTTAATGCTCAAATATAACCATAGTCCCCCTCCAATTAGTCACCAACAAATTAAATCACCATGAACATGTGTGCCAATGAGGGGTGCACTCTAATAAAGTGTTGTACCATGCAAATAAAAAATGTTCTCCCTAGCAAAACCTCACCATGATAATAACCAAACATACAGCCCAACCTAAGGTGCAACACCACCAAAGGATTATTACATCAAAGTCGTCACCCAAACTTAAGAAAAAAATTAGATCACCATCAAAGCATATGTAGTACCCCCCTACCCCACCCCACCACCTTCCAACTCAAACTTGGGAAATAACACATCAATGAGGGTACTAACATCATTAAACACATTTCCCCTACATGATGTCTAGCAAATGTTGCATCATTAAGTTTTATCACCTGGAAAAATCCCACAAAGACAACATGAATCATATAACCAATCCACACGCGTGAATCCCAAGGCAACCAACTCCATGGATGAATGTGCAATATGCCAAGTAGATGGAGTGCTCCATAAGAAATAAGTTAGTCAAACCCCAAAATAGCAAGTGGAGCATCTCCACAAGACAGATCCAAGTAGATAAAGGAAAATTAGGGTTTTGACCATGCCAAAACTCCATGAAATAATAAAATATATATCTCCAAGAATAGCAAGAAGTGTCTCCACAAGTGTGCCCTCCAAGGATATGCTCAAAAACAATAATAGGACCAAGTAAATGCATGCAAAATCCACATGTGTGGCCCTAAAAGTACGCCCCAAGCCTCCCAATAAAATCCTCCATAACAACCTCAAATAAAATAATATATGTGCTAAGTCAAAGAGGTGAGGGCACCCAAGCTATTAACCTTAATTTGGATAGATTAGATTAATTTAACCATTGAACAATTAAATCAACCTCAACATGTGTGCACAAAGCTTGATGCTCAAATATAACCATAGTCCCCCTCCAATTAGTCACCAACAAATTAAATCAACCATGAACATGTGTGCCAATGAGGGGCGCACTCTAATAAAGTGTTGTACCATGCAAATAAAAGATGTTCTCCCTAGCAAAACCCCACCATGATAACAACCAAACATACATCCCAACCTAAGGTGCAACACCACCAGAGGATTATTACATCAAAGTCGTCATCCAAACTTAAGAAAAAAATTAGATCGCCATCAAATCATATGTAGTACCCCCACACCCCACCCCACCCCACCACCTTCCAACTCAAACTTAAGAAATAACACGTCAATGAGGGTACTAACATCATTAAACATGTTTCCCCTACATGATGTCTAGCAAATGTTGCATCATTAAGTTATATCACCTGGAAAAATCCCACAAAGACAACATGAATCATATAACCAATCCACATG